>OY986055.1:30318535-30449799 GCA_963920205.1 Stenodema calcarata | reverse complement strand
AGTTACCAACAACCTACACCTATGTTTTCTGAAAAAAAGGAAGACAACTGAGTTAGGAATTATCTAATCTCTAAATTTACACAATTCTTTAGTCAAATGTCCTATAGAGCTGTATCTTTGCGTTTCTATTTTGTGTTTTCAGAAATTCAGAAGGTACTATAAGTTACTAATCCACAAACTAGTGCCTGCCCAGAAAAATGAGGAGATTGAGCTCGGGATTATCAAGAATCTATTCAAAGATATCTATTTCAAAAATGTTAATTATTTGCAGTTACAATATTTTCCTTGCTACTCAAAACGTGTTAGTGCCTACTTGATGTAGTCAGATATCCCCCCAAAAAACACTCCGTGTAAAAATCACCCCTCGCAAATGGTGATGGTGGTTAACGTTATATACAAGTATTAGTTGCTTGTGGAAGTAATAAAAACGTCTCGCAATAGCGCCAAGGGGAGATTTCGAAAGGGGTACGGTGCTTGTGAAGTGGTTAAGCTTTTCATTATACTTAGCTCCTTAATGAGGAAAAGGGCGGGCGGGGAAAGTGGATATCATAACTTTTTCCGGCCTCTGAAGAATGATATTTGCGAGGCGGGGTGATTTTTACATGGAGTGTTTTTTGGGGGGATATCACATCTTTTTGTTGTTGAAGTGGGTCATTTTATAAAGAAGGTCTATGCAAAATTTCAAGTCGATTGGTCCGGTTACCCAGGCTGTAGACTCGTCAAAGTTGCCAAAATTAGCCTAAATTTCAGTTTTTTGTTTCTAAAAGTTTTTGGGTTGAGATAATGGGTTAAACCTTTCAAAAGGCACTGTCTGATGTTGAAACGAAGCTCTGTGCAAAATTTCAAGTCAATCCGTGAAGGTGATAATGCCTAACTGATTAAGGAGAAGAAGAACAGGTAAGGGTGAAAAACCGGGTTTTTGAAGTTATATAACTCGGCTCCCTTTAAAGATATCGACTTGAATCTTTCAAAAGGCACTTGCTACACTTGAAACGAAGCTCCGTGCAAAATTTCAAGTCAATCGGCGAAGGTGGAGAGGCTGTAGCCTTGACCGACTGAAAAAAGTAGAAAAACATGGTAATTGGTTTTTGAAGTTATGAAACTCGGCTCCCTTTAGACCTAGCGACTTGAAACTTTCAGGGCTTTCTATTATTCACACCAAAAAGATCCATACCAAATTTCAAGTTGATCGGTCTACTAGGAGCCAAGATATGGCCATAATTAGCCTAAATTACCCTAAATTTCAGTTTTTTTGTCCCTAATTTTTTTTGGGTTGAGATAATTGCTTATTTCGTTCAAATGGCACTGAGCCATGCTATAAAGAAGGTATGTAAAAAAATTCAAGTCGATTGGTCCTTTTACCCAGGCTGTAGACTCGTCAAAGTGGACAGAATTTTCCTAAGGTTTCTGTTCTTTTGTTTCTAAAACTTTTTTGGGTTGAGATAATGGGTCAAATCTTATATAAGGCTCTGTCTCAAGGTTAAATGAAGCTCTGTGCAAAATTTCAAGTCAATCGGTCAACGTGGAGAGGCTCCAGCCTTGCCTGTCTGAACAAGGAGAAGAAGGAGAAGAACAATCTAAGGCCGAAAAACCGGGTTTTTGAAGTTATGTAGCTCGGCTCCTTTTAGACCTATCGATTTGAAACTTTCAGGGCTTTCTAATATACACTCAAAGAAGACCCACACCAAATTTCAAGTTGATCGGTCAAATAGGAGCCGAGATATGGATACCTCGAAAACGCGTTTCGTGACGTCCGGTAAACATGGACTCGGCATCGTTCGTTTTCTCAACTTCTTTGCTTGGCGGGGCGGAACGCTACCGCGTTCCTAGATACGTAGGTAAGTAAATGTCATTTACAAACCTAGATGAGCAAATAGTCACTATAAAGTAAATAATGGTATGTAATACGATGATAAACCTACGTAAGTAAATGAACTGTGATTATTTAGTTACGTAATGAAGTAACTGCAGCAAATTTTGCAAGCGCGATTAATAGTGTTTTTTCTATCTGTTATTTCCATTTTATTAAAATTTAAGTCGGTGTGTGAAAAAGTACTCATATGATTCGATAGGTAGGTACTCTTCAGTATCGAATATTTTTATTCGATATCTGAGTTGTATCGAATATTTGAATCGATACTAGTATCGAGTAATGGTATCGAATATTTTGTGGTACCGCCCATCACTGACCTCCTCCGACTGACCGCTCCTTCACCACCGTCATGATCCCCCGCCGTCGCCCCCCCCCCCGGCCTGTCCCACCGACCTCCGCCGCTCACCCTTTACAGCCCACGTCCATTTACCGCCCACGATTTCAATTTATGTGATGGAAGTCAGTGAAATGTCGTGATGCACTAATACTCCCGCCGTGACGCACTAATACTGCATGAAATGTCGTGATGCACTAATACTCCCGCCGTGGCGCACTGCATGCAATGTCGTGATGCACTAATACTCCCGCCGTGACGCACTAATACTGCATGCAATGTCGTCATGCACTAATACTCCCGCCGTGACGTACTAATACTGCATGCAATGTCGTCATGCACTAATACTCCCGCCGTGACGCACTAATACTGCATGCAATGTCGTCATGCAATAATACTCCCGCCGTGACGCACTAATACTGCATGAAATGTCGTGATGCACTAATACTCCCGCCGTGGCGCACTGCATGCAATGTCGTGATGCACTAATACTCCCGCCGTGGCGCACTAATACTGCATGCAATGTCGTGATGCACTAATACTCCCGCCGTGAAGCACTAATACTGCATGCAATGTCGTGATGCACTAATACTCCCGCCGTGACGCACTAATACTGCATGAAATGTCGTGATGCACTAATACTCCCGCCGTGACGCACTGCATGCAATGTCGTGATGCACTAATACTCCCGCCGTGACGCACTAATACTGCATGCAATGTCGTCATGCACTAATACTCCCGCCGTGACGCACTAATACTGCATGCAATGTCGTCATGCACTAATACTCCCGCCGTGACGCACTAATACTGCATGCAATGTCGTCATGCACTAATACTCCCGCCGTGACGCACTGATACTGCATGAAGTGTCGTCATGCACTAATACTCCCGCCGTGACGCACGCTGATACTGTATGAAATGTCGTGATGCACTATGATACTGCCGCCCGCCTTTCCACTCATCACCACCAACTGACCGCTCCCCCACCGCCGCACAGCGGGCCAAACCGCTTATTCAGCCGGACAAAACCTATAAATTTTTCGAAATGTGTGTAAACCAATGCGTTTGTGCTGGTATTTAGGGTAGTAGTACACCATGAATCTGGTGTAGAATGACTTGAAAAACCAGTCATACAACATGAAAGATACGTAGATTCAGAAAATCGAATTGAAAAAACTGCAAATTCTTGACACAACGGTTTATTATCTTCTTTGTCGAGACGTGGGGTGTCGTTCGGGGTGATTCCGTGTCGACTCTGGACTTTGTACTAAGAGTGAAATGGGATGAGCACATTACTCCACATTTCAAGACACTCGGTTGTTTGAAGATGACGGAACGGAAGAAGCTGCAAATGTCCGTATTAGTTTTCAAAATTCTAAAGTTTAAGAGACCGTTGTACTCGTTTGACGAATTTACACGGTTGGCCCAAGTACACAATAGGAATACTCGGAACAGAGAGAGGACCCTACAGATTCCCATACATAAGACCGCAGTTTATAATAGGTCGGTCTATTATTCATTGGGTTTTTTCTATTTTCAAACATCTTTTTTCTGTCCCCTGCCGATATCCATGCTTGTAGGAGCATAGTTCTCCACAAGTAGTAAATTGCAGTAGTACCATTACGATGGAGATTAACCATACCTTGAAGTTTTCCGGTTGATATTCCTGGTTTGGAATATGGATATTCCTGGTTCCAATCCTTGGTTTGGAACTCCATACTACTTTCAGCCCCTTTTTCCTATCAACAACAACTTGGCATACCAGGTGTTGTTTGAAGGTGGGAGTGTAATGGTTTGCAGAGTTTCCCTTGCTTTTCATGTTTTTTATTCGACCGCTCTGGGGATAGGTACGTCTGTGAATAGGCAGACCAAAGAATCCCTCTGGGTGGGGCGTAATTGTCTAACCTCCCCTGGTTACAGTGTGAAATCAGCAAACCACTCATTAAAACATGGAGTGCATTTTTTGCCAACATGGACTTCTGTTTGAAATGCTGCTTGTAAGAGTTTCGGGGGTGAGGGTTATCCCCAAGTATTTGTATTGGTTTACAACTACGACCGGTTCTGTCTGGTACGTCCACTTTTCTTCCGCCGCCAAACGTCCGCCTCGTCGAAAAACCGTTATTTTTGATTTTTTCCAAACTAACTATGAGGTTCCATTTCTCACAGTACCGCTTGCAATGCGTCAATATTCTCCTGGGCTCGACGCCAGTTACACCAAATCGTCCGCATACGCGATCATACTGATTTTTGTATCCCCTACTGTTATTCCAGGGAATCCAGTTGGTCTAATCAGGCAACCCTGGTTCAGTCCGTTCTTTACCTCAAAGTAATCGGTCACACCCCCCCCCCCCCCCCAGCCCAGCCCAGTCTGCCGCCCTTGTGTTCGTATAGAGACCCAGCAACGCGTGAACCATCTTTGTGCTGAATCCCATAGAGAAGAGCTTGTAGAAAAGGGCCTTTCTGCTAATTGTGTCGAAACAGGCTTTAAAATCCTCGTAAAAGACGTATAATTTATTTCCTCTCTCTGTCAACAGCGGTTTGAGTCAAACCGTTTGACCTAATTGGTCAACACGAAGACACAGTCCACGGTAGAGTACCCTTTTCTAAAACCTATTTGGTTTTCACAGATAATTCCTTCCCTCTGTACGTAGCCATCAACTCGCTTCAAAATAGGAGAACTGTTACCGTAATCCTTTCCTTTGTTTACCTGGTGTTATGATCGGAAGTTCTCAATGGTGGATGGCGGCGAAAGGAGGAGGAAGTTGTGGTGGCGGTTGGAGGAAAGAGTTGGGAGGAGGAGGAAGAAGTTGTGAGTAGGAGGAAGGAGTTGGGGGGAGCAGGAGGAGGAAGGAGTTGAGGGGTGGAGGGAGGAAGGAGTTGGAGTGAGCAGGAGGACTCCACTTCCACTCACCTCCCACCACCCGCCTGTGAGGGTTTACTTTTCAAGATAAGTAGATTCAGAAAATCGAATAAACGAAATCCGCCGTTCGCGGCACTTTGCCCAGTTAGCATCGTGCTAAAATTACGAAATTTGGTTAACGGGTTTTGACCAGCCCCACAATGATCCCCGAAACTTTTCATAATCCAAGGTAGATGGTAGAGGGTTCAAAAAGAAATTTGAAATTCTGAAAAATTCAAACAGAACGGTATAGTTTTTTAGTTCACATTTAGATAGAGTTTATTTGTTAGAATTTTTCAAGACAGTGCGCAGCTTTGTACGACCAGCCGTTCGTTCACAATGAGGGCTCAAAGTTGGTGCAGATCAAAAGTCGTCAACATGAGAGTGATTCGTGTGGCAACCTGTCGGGTCCATTTTCAAACTGGCCCAGCTCATTCAAACAGCACGTGGGTTTTAGATATCGACATTAATGTTTTTTAAACTCGGTAGGGAGGGTACTTTAAGACCTATTCTACCTATCCAATTCTCATACCTAACTAAAATACGCGTGTTTCTCCGAAAATGTGTATTTTTCAAGGAAAACAAATTTCCGAATTTAAAACGATAAAACTCACTTTTTTCTTTCAAATTTGTGCTCTCCTAGAGTTCCTAGTTAACACTGTTAGCAGCAGCACAGGACCATACCATGCCAGGATCAACTACCATATTATGTTATTATTAATAGATCATGTTGACCTGCCAAATGAATGAATAATAATAATTCCTCGCCAAAATGAAAGTTTATTAACAATTATTGTCGATAATCTTTCATTTTGGCGAGGAAAATTTATAATACAATAACGCAAACATGTAAGAAACATTTTATTACAGCACAATCGTAACATTTTTAAACTTTTAAATGCCCTAAGAAAGGCTTAAAGAATAATTATTCATAAAGGCATAAAACATGAAGTTTTCTTTTCAGTTTCTCCGCTCTCGACAAAGCCTGTTTTCGTGGAGCAATTTTCGGACGTTGTTAGTTCGCTTCAATCTACAAAATAACAGTCACATTCAAGAAAAATTAACTTATAAGTTTAAACTATAAATAACTACTCAACAACATAATAAACTAACATTCTGGTTCTCAAAAGTCACTGACAGCCAGATGAATGAAAAGGACAGAGGTAGATGCAATAATTAGGCATTTTCAACTCAATGGAGACTAGTTCTGTGATGCATACAGAAAACACTAGAGGTTTGTTTGAGAACTACAAAAAACAAACAGTTGAAGTGACCAGAAGAATGAAAGACAATAAAAATGCATGATTTTGAGGTACCTTTGAGGTACCCATGGACTCTTTGTTGTCTCTTTGTTACAGGCCTGACACCGTCTACACTTTAATTGCATCATCAGTTACTGGTGTCAGGCCTGTAACCAATGGTGCCAAACTTGGAGCGAAAATTTGCCCAGCTCCATTTGTTCAGTGAAGGGAGGCGTGAATTCGATAAGTCAGATGAATGAAGGTGAACCCATGGGACACACACACTTTTTGATGCAGAAGCTTTTTAGCGATTTGATGTGACTTTCCCTTAAAACTAGAGATGTTAACCAACATAATGTTCTAAGAAACACTTCAGTCTTCCGTGAACTTAGTGCTTTACAGCCAGATGAATGAACAGTTTAAAACAAAATTTGGGCAATTCAAAACCTTTAAAAAAGCACTGATTATATAACTAGTTCAAGTTGCTAACTTGTATAAAAAATAAGAAAAGTTTTAAAATTGCATAAGAACAGTGGGATATTGACACTGGACAAGAAAATACACATTCTAGGAGAACGACCTATACATACAAAATTTACGTACTTTACATAATAATAATCAGTCTACCATTCAGTGATGTAGACAGAAGGTTGATCTGCACAAACTAGATAACAAACCGTTGTGTCAAGAATTTGCAGAGTTTTTCAACATGAGGGTGAATCATGCGGTAGCCTGTAGGGTCATGTTCATACTGGCGCGAATGATTCAAATAGCACACCGGTGTTGAGACATTGAGTTAATAAATTATAATAGGTAAGTAATAACAATTATTAATATTTGTTAATAATAAATAATAATGCTATTGAGTTGGTAATCAATAATAATTAATTAGGTATTGAAGTATTGCCGTAGTAGGTGGAGATCGAAACCCCAGAATACAAGGCTTCCTCGACACCGCTATTGTTACTTCTCACAAGTTCAAATTACACAGAAAAGGCAAGTAAATTAGTACGTAGGTACCGTAAGGCTTAGATTGGTTTTTTATTTGTCACGCAAAATTAATGGCAAAATGCTGAGTTGTTTTTTCTTCCTTCGGTCGCCATCTAAACATTGTAAGTCGTCGACAATGAAGACCGAAGCGTGTCGGCCTTCGATGAGGGGAGATGGTTCTCGTATAAAAGGCCCATCAGTTACGGGCGAGAGAGACACCGTGTTTAACCTACGAACCGCCCCAGTCGTCTTCTAGAAACGTAAGTTGGCATCAAGTCACAATTAATGAGTTGAAATTATTATTAGGAGTTGGTGTTTTCCTTTGCAATTCATGCACTTTGGAGGCGTTTCTTTATTCTTGGTGCAGATATTTGTTGTGTGCTCGTCTGCACCAGACATGGGCGTATTCATATTCATAATTATGAATACGAATAAAATTCAAAAATCAGAAAATATGAATACGAATAAGAATAAAGCCATTATCAAAAATCTTTTTTTAATCTTTTTGTTTTAACATTTAATCTTTTTGTAAATTTTCCCAGAAATTCACATTTTTGTGCATTTTACTAAAATATACTGTAAGTAGGTATTTTTTGTGGATGTCACCCTTATTTTCCGATTTTACCCAGAATTTTACTTAAATTCTAGTTTTTCCACAAAAATTCACATTTGTTTTGTTAATTTCCCACAGTTCATATTTTTGTGTAAATTTTCCCGCAATTCATATTTTTTGTGAATTTTATAAAATTTATAAAATTCTATTTAATACTTCAGCCATTTATGGACGAATTACACTAAGCTTTCTCCTTGTCGCCCTTTGAACATGCAGGGTCTTGCAGTTCAAATTACAACACGATGATTTTCGGTCGAAACGCAAATATAATATAATTGCAAGCAACCCCATCTTGTATATAGGTATATCATCCAATCATCCCATTTGCTTTGTACATATCGCCATTTCGTTTTCTATAATATGTATGTTGTATGTGGCGAAAACGAAATGGCGATATGTACAAAGCAAAATTTGCTTTTTTTAATGAGATGATTGGATGATATACCTATATACAAGATGGGGTTGCTTGCAACCAATGAAAACGACCCGAACGCGTTGTGACTTTCGGAAAGATCGCACAGACGATATTCGAGTACAGAATATGCAGAAACTGAATGGCGGGTGAAACAATGTAAAAATCTCCAGCCATGCAGCATGACTAAAAGAGCGAATTTTCTAAGAAATAATTGGTTTTATGTAAAACGTCTTCATTAAAGAACATGATGTCCATGAAGAATATCTCAATTATCAACCACGTTTCTTCATCTTCAAAGTGCTTCAGTTTGATAATGGAATCCCCCCAAAAAACACTCCGTGTAAAAATCACCCCGCCTCGCAAATATCATTCTTCAGAGGCCGGAAAAAGTTATGATATCCACTTTCCCCGCCCGCCCTTTTCCTCATTAAGGAGCTAAGTATAATGAAAAGCTTAACCACTTCACAAGCACCGTACCCCTTTCGAAATCTCCCCTTGGCGCTATTGCGAGACGTTTTTATTACTTCCACAAGCAACTGACTTGTTTGCGAACGAAATTAGGTATCGCTATTCTGACGTGCAATTACGGTCGTATTCAGCGTGTAAAAACCTTTAAAATGAGGTGTCACTTGTGAGACTTTCATTTTTCGGAGCTTGACGTACTGACTCTTCCTGCTTTATACATACTGGACTGCCTCTCTTACGCGCTTAAGAATTTGAGCCTTTTTGAAACCCCTTCGCACAAATCCCCCACCAGGAATGGGAAGTTACTCTCCCTTCCACCGTGCTGATTGAATGCGGCTAAAAACGCCACACACTGGTGGTGTATCAAAATTTTCAACGCCCTTCCTAGTTCAACACAAAGTTTGCCGTTTAAAAAATCCAAGTCGCACATTACCAAAGTGCTAGGGGCTACTTATGTCTATTGTTGACGTTTGTTTATGCACTGTTTGTGTGGATGACAAATAAAAAATTCTCTCTCACTCTCTCTCGCTCTCTCTCCATTACACCGAACAGCAATCTTTAAGAAAAGCTACTGTGCTAGTGCGATACGACTCTACAACAATTTCACTGAATATTTCGACACAAATAAATCCGTAGAAGCTTTTAAATTTAATTTCACAAACATGTTATTGTTGAATTACATGGAAGTACAAAACTGTTTTTAGTATTACAAATTTCTAGACTCTTTTATCTTCTTATAATAAGAAGATAAAAGAGTCTAGAAATTTATTATCAACTAGAAGAATTAACGTTTATTTTTATTAGTTGAATTTTGTATTATTTTTAATACTCGTTGATTGCCTCGAGGGAATTTTATTGTAATAGCTTTTTCAGGGTTACGGTAGGAGACGGCCCTAAGGCCCTATGTAACACTGATTTTGTAAATAAAACATTCAATCAATCAATCAATGTCCACCCCTCGCGGCAACTGCTTAAATTTAAATTGTGGGTGAATGTGGAGGAAGGTGAGGAAGTGGAACGCGAGCAGGTGTGGGTGGTTGATGAGGGGGGGGGGGGAGTTGTCTCATTATCCTTTCTCTCTCTCTCCCCCTCTACGCCCCTCGTCATAACTTCTTAAATTTAAATTCTGGGTGAATTTGGAGGGAGGTGAGAAAGTGGAACGCGGGCAGATGTGGGTGGTTGATGGAGGGGGGGGGGGAGTTGTCTCATTATCCTTTCTCACTCTCTCACCCCTCGCCGGAACTGCTTAAATTTAAATTGTGGGTGAATGTGGAGGGAGGTGAGGAAGAGGAAGCGAGCAGGTGAGGGTGGTTAATGAGGGGGAGGCGGGAGTTGACGACTCAGGAAGGTAGAATTACAAACCCCAGAATTATATCGGTACATTTTATTTGTAATTAATTCATCATCTCTATCATTCAGGTTCTGCACGAAGAAGATAATAAACCGGTGTGTCAAGAATTTGCAGAGTTTACCATAGCTTAAATCCAAATGTTATTGACGATTCTGTACCGTATTTAAATTCTCTAGGTAGATGTTTCCTTCGATTTCTGAAATTTGTTACATGGCGGTCATATTCGTCAACATTGTGGACAAATAGGTGGAGTATACGTTTTACCCTGTTACCTGTTTTCCCTACCTGTTACCTTACCTAATGGTTCTCAACTCCGGACCTTCCCTTATCGCCAAACCATGGCTTAGGCTTAGAAATAATCCCGTCCTCCATACAATGTATGAACCAGGGCCTCTTTTTCCTCTTCCCATATTTCCCTTCGATACCCGGCTATTGTTACTATACCCCCAAAATGAAAGTTTGAATTGTAAAGTTTTAAATTCATTTGTAGGGTACTTTGGAATTCCCCACGTAGGGAAAACCCAACGATAGGTCATCGTCCTACCAAAGCCAGGCCTGTTACCGTCTGTCAGCAGGCCCTTAGGACTTGGGTTTTTCCATAGTGCGTCACATTGATAACGGGTCCTCACACTCATACTTCATCTAAAACTTTCCCAATAATCCTGCCGTCACCAAAAAATAACTAAAACGATAGGTAGCTAAGGTTTCTCCCACCTTGAGGAAATTTCAGAAATCGAAGGCAACATCTATCTAGAAAATTTAAATACGGTTCAGAATCGTCAATAACATTTCGAGGGTCCCACAGCAACACCACGGACTGTCATTTTTGGCCAAAATGAGTTGGTGGTACCATTGGAACCGCATTCTCGCGGCGGATCAGTTAAAAATATAAGTTGGGACGATTTCTCAATAGATAGCGCAGAATACCGAGAAATGTCAAACCAACGGACTGTATTCTTCCCCAGAACTTGAGGCAACACCACGGACTGTCTCAGTTTTCGCATGTGTTCAGCGTGAAATCTGGTGGTCTGGCGTACTCCTGATTTCGGTAAGTGTTTGACAGTATAATAATAAAGAACTTATTTTTAATGTTTTCTGTTTCTTAATACTTCGATGGTGGCAGTGGGATGATTTACTTGTAATTTACAAGTTGTAAATATTTAATTTTTTAGATCGCATTTCTTGACGCAATACAACCCAAACGGCTTCAGCAAATACAGGCTCAGTTTTAATGAAGAACTCAGGGAGTTACCTGTCCGACCTGTCAACGTAGCCCCAATCATCACCTTCCCCAAAGCGTACAAAGGTAGATTAAAAATCCCTTTTGACAAATGGCATGACCTTCAGAGTCTAAAACCAATGATTCCCAGAGACTCTCATGGTTTTTTCGACTCTCTACCTCACGACGACGTCAGTAGAAGGAAAAAAAAAAAAAAAAAACGGAACGACCGAAGAAATTACTAAACGATGGAAGAACCCAACTTCATTGAAGACCGAGCAACCTACTACATCGACATTGAGAGTAACTGCAAAAAGAAGTGCTCCAACTAGAGACAGCAAAAGCAAACAATTAAAAAAAAAAAATAATAAGAAAGGCTGAGCTTATTTTTAAGACTGATGAGGCATGAGACTGATGATTCATTTTTTCTTACCTGATTTTTCTTCAAGTTTCTTCTAAGTAGTTTCTTTTTTTCTAGTTTTCTACTTTTTCTAGTTACTAACCAAGTGTGTAGTTACCTAATAAAATAGGTCCTACTGTGATTTTCCTTATCCATGGAACAATTGTGTTTTGATGGAAGTGTTGTGATTTAAATTTTAAAAAGACTGTGATTAAAATTTTAAAAAGATTGAGATTTAAATTTTAAAAAGACTGTGATTTAATTTTTAAAATATTTTGATGCAATTAAAAAGATTGTGATTTAAATTGTTTGCGTATATCCTAATAACCCGTATGTTTCTCGTCCAGGGTCTACAGGACCAAACTGTGGAAATCGGAAAATATCCATGAAAATGGATGATTATAATTAATTTAATAAATTATTGAAATTTTTGATGGTGAAAATCCAGAGCGAAAAGAAGGTGCAACACAACTTACCATCAAGCATTGACGAAACAACTCCACTTACCGTCTTCATTTTCTTTGATAATTGCTTTTTTGGCCTCAAACTTGTTTTATACGATAAAAAACGCTATCAAGAACTTGGAGAACTAGTGGGACGAGAAATTGAAAAGATATTGTAGAGTGAATTAATTGAAAACCACTCTTTTGGCTCTCCTGAAAAGTTGGCGAAATGACAGTCCGTGGTGTTGCTGTGGGACCCACGATTTGGATTTAACTCATGGTAAATTGGCGTATACTTACTCGGGGCAAAGTAGAAGAATGATGCGACTCCACCTATTTTTCCACAATGTTGATGAATATGACCGCCATGTTAGAAATTTTAAAAATCGAAGAGAACATCTATCTGAAGATACTCGTTCCCAATCCGAATCGATAATTTAAAAAAAAAAAAATTCGATTTTTCACACCATGGCAACTGGGCAAACTCTTAATTTTCATTAAATTCCAAAATTGAAATTTCGAAAATTTGTGACAACATCTATCGAGCTTTAGATCACCGTGATTGATTCCCGTTTGCTGATTTCAAGTATTATTAGATCCAAAGGCGCGGCAACGGGGCAAAGTTTCGATTATGAATTCGTACACAACTTCAGGGTAGTTAAATTTTAATAAAATTCACAAATAAAAGGTGAATTTTAGGGAAAATTTACAAACAGTTGTGATTATAGCTTTATTCTTATTCATATTTTCTGATTTAAGAATTTTATTCGTATTCATATTAAATATTTTATTCGTATTCATATTAAAATTCATAAATTTTATGAATATGAATACTCCCATCTCTGGTCTGCACATGTCATAAGGCAGGGCACAATTTGGAAGTGCCGTTGATGATTTGGGTTTCTTGGTTGCTCGGTTTAACTTTCAAATGTGCTACCGAAGCAAGGCGAAATATTCAATGCAAATAATATTTGCATTGAATATTTCGCCATATTATGTTTTTCGTCCCTTTTCAAAGTCAATATGTAGGGGAGCAAACCCTTCACAGCGGCAGTTTGTATCGCTTGGCCATCAGCAAACCAATCTTTTGGTAATAACTCTGCAAATTCTTGACACAACGGTTTGTTATCTTCTTTGTGGAGGGCACCCTTCTGTATAATTCAAATTCGAAATGATTGATGAAATGGCGTTGTTGCAAGGCCCCCGGTTTGTAACTCCCCCGGTCAATTTTGGTTTAGCAACTCCCCCGGCCTTTCCAAATCCGTTAATGTTTTTCTTGGCCGATCCCAAAGGTTCGTTAACACAGTCATTGTTATGAGCTTGGTTAGGTAAGGTTATGAACCTCGTACCCCCCCCCCCCCCCCCCCACCTCCACCAACCTAAATGTATCCCAAGTCATATGACACTTTCTAGACATACTGTCATTTACTAAATAAGGTGTATCTTCTCACCCCCAGGTTTTGTCGTACTCCAAGGTTACAACAATATTGTGTATTCGCCAAGACGGTTTTCTCTAAGGAATAGCGGTAACCCTCCTGAAGATGAAGTTCATGGCTGTCGTCACGCTTCTGCTATGCTGTTACAGTTACATTTCTACAACTCAAGTGAGTACCTACACCGTTCATGTTAGAAAACGTCAATGGTTTGGACCTTGGGCCTTCAAGACAGAACCAGTATAATCAATAACGGTTCTTGTATGTTCACAGGCTGATGACACCATGCAGATGGTGGAACGAGTGATGAGGAGGTGTAAAGAGCGGTATAAAATTCAAACCAGTAAGTTTTCATTAAATCAATTGTAACAATTTTAAGGAGTTGAATAAATGGATTCTTATCTGCTATAGGAATCTAATTAAGAGTAATTTACAACCAAAAGTAGATCACTCCAGATTGTCAAATTTTAGAGAAGAGAACAAAATGATGTCAGAGCTCTCAGCGACCTCACATCCTGGGGTGGATCTTTATAATAAGTATAAAGATTGCCATTCAATATGATAGATATTTTCATTTTTAAATTGAATTTTTCATAACTGCCAATGATTGAAGTTATCATACTATCGTTGCTACCACACCAAAAGCACCAATCTGCTTTTTTTTACAAGTAGGTAGTGCATCTACAGATACGTGCATCTACTGGGAATTACGCAAATTGAGGTACCCAAAACTTTTGGGTACCTCAATTTGCGTAAAAAGCAAAAACGCAAAAAGCGCAAAAAAACGCAAAAAGCGCAAAAAATCAGATTGGCGCTTTTTGCGTGGTAGAAACTATACAAGGTGGTCCTTAACTAGTGAATATGAATTTTAATTCTTTATTGTGAGGGATTTTGAAAAACCTGTTTATTCATTTATCTCATCAGAAGAGTTTATTTTATTTAAAATGGAATTCAAAATATTTTTGCAAAAATTGTGATTTATTTGGTCTAATGACCACCGTTTTTTAGCTGCCGTTAGACAGAGATCAAGTCAGATCGAAAAACGGATAGCACCACGTCAATCAGCGTAAAAAATAATGAAATTTCATGTGCCACACTTGGGGTTACCAACACAAAATCTAAATTTGGCCCAATCTCACAGCGTGGGTTGTGTGCGACCGGAAATATCGGTTTAGGTATTTTCATCAAATTTTACGTAGAATCCAAATCTAAAATCAAAAAAGGGGGTTCCCATATGACGAAACGAAGTTGGTGTGCATTAGGCCAATTTGGCCCAGTCTGAAAAATTGAAAATAGGGCAGTTAAATGCAGGGGAAAAAAAATAGGAAACACGGGTTTTTTTCAGTTTTTTCAAAATCCCTCACAATAAAGAATTAAAATTCATATCCACTAGTTAAGGACCAACCTGATAATTTATTACAGCAATACACAAGAAATGCAGCAAGAAAGACCCAAATGACTAGCGTGATGGCATCCTCAAGTAGGCTCCTCTGTAAAGTTGTAAAGCATCGATTGGAAGACCAGATTCACGGTAAGATCTCCGAGCAGCGGGCTGGATTTACGAATGAGCCATCGTGTAATGGACAGTTATTGAAGAAAATGGTCGCCATAGGGTAGGAACTCCATTTGATTTTGATCGACCTGGAGAAAGCGTATGACACTGTACCAGTCCGTCGCTTGTGCAATTTTGAAGAATCTAGATGAGGATAGGCTTCCTGATTTGTATGATCCGAGGTTGTACTACGGGGCCAGGGTATCAGTTAAGCTGGGAGTGTTCGTGTCACACATGTTATGATGTGGGATTTCTACAATATTTTTCAAGGTGTACATGGAAGAGGCTCTTAAGAAGTGGAGTTAGTGTTGTTGGGGTGTGGGGGAGTTCAAATAGGAGCCGAGGTGATGAATTCATTGCTGTTTGGCGACGATCTGATCTTGGGTCAGGCATGACGCAGAGTACGTGCTGATAAAGTTGGATAGTTGCGACAGCTGGCCTTAAGGACAATGCTGCCAAAACTACCGGGAGTACCTGGTTATCGGTGGTGAAGGCGAGGATATGGAGATCCCAAGTTGAGGAACCGACAAGGCTACTGAGGAGTATTACGGTTCCTCCATGATGGCGTCTGGTACATTTGAGAGTGATGTAAGGAACTGCATAGAGCAAAGTAGGTACCCCTCAACTCAACAGTGTTCTGTGCAGGACGGAGCTCTTTAAGAATACGATGGATTTCGCAGGCCCTGGTTGAAAGCGTTCTGACTTATGGACGACAGGGTTGGTTAACCAACGTCAAAAACGTCGTTTTGAGCACCGTGTAAATGCTTAAGAAGAAGTTGTTAAGTATCACGGTTTGATCGAATTTGGATTGACTCCATACGGGACATGATTGCCCAGTAGCAGTCCGTTGTGGTTAGATTGTAGATGAGTAGCTTACAGTGGTTTGGGCGTGTGAGGAGAATGGCAGAAGTGAGATGGCCTCAGACAATCGAATGCTTAGACTTGACCTCGATGGCGGTGTGGCAGAACCTCTGACAAGAGGAAAAGACGCAAGAAATTAGAATTTGTTTATCTAGTATCCATATTAACAATGGCCTCTATTCAATATGGCGTTGGACGCTATATTTGACGCGGTTAAAGTTGGATTTTGATTTTTGATTTTTCAAAAATTCAGGACAATTGTCCCAATAATCCCTTGTCCAACTTGAGAAAAACGCGATAATGGACACTTTGATGTTGAAGACCTTATTAAATTTTGTTCGTTTCTGTCCACTCAAAATGATCGATGATTTTCAGGTGACATCGAAAACGCCATAAAGAACAAGAAGCTTCCTCAGGACGAAAAAGGAAAAGTAAGCGATAATTGTAAAAACTGTTCTCATTCGATTCTTTTATTCTTTTCTGTTTGGTAGGATCTCAAAAATAACTGAAGTCACCAAAATACCAGTTCCAATGACATTAGCAACATAATCTCTTTTTGACTGTTCAAGGGGTTCCTCATGTGCATCATCAAAGAAGTCGGATTTGTAAGTACTTAACACGTATTTCTGTACTTACTATTACAGACTCCAACATTTCATTCGTAAATAGTTTATTGACAAGTACAAAGTTTCCAAATACTATTCACAGTTACACTATTACAACAGTTTACTGAAAATCACAATTTTTGACATCCAATTTCACACTTTCTGTTTTAAACATTTCGGGAAAAGACAGTATGTGGCAGTTTGAATCCATCTCAAGATTTTGGAAAAAAGTGGTACCAAGTTAATTACAGCCTAAACCCTCGACATTTCAAGTCGCAAGACCATTCAGGGGTCGCTTTGTGGGACCAAACAAATTTACAATGTATGGTAATTTTCGCCCCATAACCTCAAAACGAAATATTTTTGTATTCTGAAATTTGTACACTTGTAAAGTGTACAGAATTTTTCATCATGTGGCTAAGATTTCTTTAAATTATTTCCTGGAAGAACAGTATAACACCTAACTGAATCATCTGGAGGTCTTATAGGGAAATCATATAGGGAAATTTTACGCTGATCGCGATACTACCATACAGGGAGATTGGATTTCTTCTTCCTTCGCACGGGTCGCTACAAACTCATCTAAAACATCAAACAGGAAACTCATCTAAAACGCGAGCTCAAGGCTTTTCGAGGAGTTTCCTCATAGGGTGGGACACTGGTCTAAACCGAATGGATGGGAACGTCGTCTAAAATATGAAATCGAACATTGGGATTTTAATTAGGATGATAAAAACTAGATAGCGTTCATTTTTTATGAGTTTCCTGTTCCCTGTGGAAACTGATGTAAAGTTCATAACGGGAAAGCCATCGAACGGACAGTCATCTAACTTTGAAGGGCTCCCTCACTACCCGTTCCGACCCTCCTCACGTGGTGAGGTCCACCGGACTTGGATACCTACTTATTATTCGCACTGCTGTACTAATCTTCTATTGCACGTTTCCTCGGCTCCCTAATGGGTTGTTTTCGAGACTTAAAAATTTATTTAAACTTTTTACAAATTTATTTAAACTTTTTACAAATTTTACCTTTTACACATTTATTTAAACCTTTTACAAATTTATTTAAACCTCTATACTTAATTAGAACGAAAACGTCTGTAGGTTACTCGCGTAAGACAAACGGTAGTAATGGTCACGAGAAGGGGATTGATTCGTACGAGTAGTTCGTGGTATCCCTCCTGAGTGTTGAGACCAATTTCCAATAACTTCTCCCACGTACCTTATGTCAGTGAGCTTCTCATCTTCCTGATAACGAATTCTGAAGAGGTTTAGATGGGTCAAATTTTGTTGGAGTACAATTAGATTACATATTAACATTGAGCATAATGTCTGACAGTGATTCAAGTGTGGACTCCTTTGCTAAAATGCTAAAATACACCGATCTACTTTAGTGAGAGATCTAATATCTTCTTCTCCAATGGACATCAAATTCTTGCCTCCATATTCTCCTATGCTAAACCCTGTGGAACAGGCGTTCTCAAAAATAAAGACGAAAGCAAGAGAGTTCTTAAGCTGTCAAGGTGAGGACCAGCTTCCAGAAGTTATACAGCAAAGTTTGCTTTCAATCACACCTCAAGATTGTGCGAATAATGTAATGGACATGATTTTATTATTGCCCGACGCAGCAGCAGGACATCCACTTCATTACACCGTTAGAACTACTCTCATAATCAAGCACATCCTTCAAATGTTCAGACTTCAATAGTTAACGCTTGACAAATGGAATTGATTTTTAGCGAAATATGGTGAAATGGCCGCGAAATTCGTAATTAAATGGGATCTCATGTCTCTGTGAATTTGTCTTATTTAATTTGTCTTATACCTATTTGGTCCCATTTAATTACGAATTTCGCAGCCATTTCACCATATTTCGAAATAATCGCCCAATCGAAAAAAACGGACAACGGATTCGGTTTCAGCACCCTCGAAAACCCCCATTCATGATAAAATGAGGCCTGCAGCTTTCATGTCTCTGTTAATCATTAAATGATTCACAGGAGATCCCATTTAATTACGAATTTCGCGGCCATTTCACAATATTTCGCTAAATAAATTTTATTAATCATTGATAATAATTTAATCGTTAATCGTTAAGCTTCAATCGTTAAGCGATCTATGCAGAAGGGTAATCTGCACAAAAAAAGATAATAAACCATTTTTTCAAGAACTTGCAGTTTTTTTTTTTTACTTAGATTTTCGGAATCTACGTATCTTGAAACGTAAACCAGCAAGTTTTAAGGTGGAGGGGGGTAATTTTTTTGTCTTGGCCGATTCCAAAAGTTCGCCCAAGAAAATAATAAAGCAAAAATCGGAATTAGTATTTTTAGTTCCTCCAAATTCCCATTTCTGGCCTATCCCTTCTGAATGAAATGTATCTAATAGTTGTTTGTTGTATCATTTTTCAAGAACCAATTGAAAAAAATCATAAGGGGCGGAAGTCGGCTTCAAGGGGAAATGGCGGCCCTCATCGAACTGCCGGAATTCGAAGATTTGGAAGAGACGCCTCACATGACCATCGCCTGATTGGAAAAACTCTACAAAATAATAATTTGTCGTCAAAATAAAACGGTATGAATTATTTATTGAAGTGTCTCGTTTCAGTATCCTTCCACAAATTCGAACGACAAAATACAGAGGCAAGGACTCGTAGGTGTCCTCAAGATCCTTGGAAACCATTTGCACGGGTCGTTATGCACGCGTGTTTTGTATTTCCTCTTTGACGGGTCAATAGTCAATCCGCTGGTGGCAGAACCTTGGGTGAATAAAGGCAGGAAAAAAACGAGAGCGGATAATTGGTAACAAATTGTTGGCAATCAGGAGAGGAAATCGCGAGCGGCGGATGAGGCTTACGTACCAAAGGTAGGTATATTAAAATAAATAAAGCGAATAAGTTCATCCTCTCAAAATTCAGTTCACTGGCATCCAAGCTGTCGTCGACAACGAAGAAAACTATGTACGACGTCTACCCAGTGTTAGCGGTTGTGGTGTTTTCTGTGTACCTGGTATGTGTACGATAAGAGTATCAAACACCATTCTGGTAGGATGCACTGACAGGGCCAAAAACGGGTGTTTTTGCTGCGATGGCTATGGCAGGCTGTGAAAGGAGATTCAAGAGGTCCTATGTTGTGCTTGTGTCATGGTAGTCCTGTTAAATGGTAGTTTTCTGGAAACTAAAATGAGGTAGTGGGTTCCCCAACTTATTTTTACGTTTTTTGGTCGCTGAATCCGAATCTGAAGTTTGCTGTCACCTAGCTGGCCAGCTTCAGGTCAAAATACGCACAAAAAAACCTTTTGTATGCTCAAAGTTTTGACTTTGTATCGGTTTTTCGCAAATATCTAGGAAACGAAGGATCTGACGTAAATAATAATTATTGTTGTAGAATGTTTGTGGAAAAACTTGAATTTAAGTAAAATTCTTGGTAAAATAGGAAAATTTGAGAGAAATCCAGAAAAAATATAGTAAATTTTAGTAAAATGTACAAAAAAAATGTGTATTTCTGAGAAAATTCACAAAAAGATGTGATTATGGCTTTATTCGTATTCATATTCATGTCTGTATTTGTATTCACATTCATATTTTCTGATTCATGAATTTTATTCGTATTCATATTTATGAATATGAATAGGTACGCCCATCTCTGGATACGGGTGATGTTTTACGTCAAATACTTCGTTTCAAGATCACAAGTCACTTTTTAACACCATTTGACCCCAGTAGACCAGAGGCCAGACCTCAGTAAGTCCACTTAGGTATAACTAAATACTAGTACGAGAAATTCGAATGTCAGAAGATCATGTGCCTTCGCTGAGTTTCACAACAAACCAAAACTTCTAAAATTCGACCAAAGTCGTGGACAAAAGTATTAAGAGCTGTCGTTGGCCTCATTCGAAGCCAAATTTGAATCGTTAAATGTTTATTTCGAGGTGTTTTCAAGTTTTTTTTTTTTTTTTTCACAAACCGTCGAAAAGTAGATTTTTTCGCCTCGAGGAAGGAGATTCAACAAGTTTGTGTTATTGTGGTTTGGGTGAAAACCCACCTGTACGACGATGTTTATATTGTTATCCCCCGTGTCAGCAGACCACTATACAGACCATATTTGGCCAAAGTGATATTTCTTTTCGAAATTTACAACCCTGTGAAGTAGACGTGGTTATGCATTGCCATGTAGTGATGAGTCAATATCATTTCCACATTCCCCAACAATCGAATGTCCCAACAGATTTCACGGTACCAAGTTGTTGGTGGGAGGAACACTTGTAACACTAAATAAACAGTAGGGTAAAACCACCAAATGTTGACACTTATCCTAATGTTGACACTTCAATTTCAAAATGTAAAAATAAGGTATTGGGACACTGTAGGTACTCGGAATTGGCGTCATTCTGTTGATAAGGATGTGAGATTTGAGGTAGGCCGGCTCCACTAGTTGTTATTACCCATATCGAACGTCTGGCTACTATTGAAGCCGGTGACAGCTGGATCAGTCAACCCAGCGACGCCATCGCTATCCCGCAGGTTAGTGAGGTAAGTCAACAAAATTAGACTTTTCAAGTCAAATATTATGAGTAATCAGTTATATATCATATTTCCTGCCCTAATAATAGCGTAAGGAAGAATTTGTAAGCATTAAACCCCAGAATTTCGTTGAAATAGATGGTTAAGTTGGGGTGTCATCATTAGGGTTTCATGAAATGGGCGTGTGTCCTAATGTTGACACCTGTGTCAATATTAGGGGAAAATGTTGATCAGGTTGCCAATGTGATATTTGGGTTTAAATAATTTCGTAGTATATTGAGACTATTGAATTTTTCAAATCAGCGTACTGGAACCTTAAGTTGACATCGGGATCCCAATGTTGACATATTTTGGTTCCTTAAGTTGACATATTATAACTTTTTTTTTTTTACATTTCTACGTATAGGTAACTTGATCTTTTTGTTGTTAGACCCCTACCTATGACCTTTTCAACAATATCAGGTACCTATCAGAATTTTAAAATAACAGTATGATTCTGATACAGTGTCTCATCATTTTAACAGGTCGACTACTACCATGCCTCCCGACAAGAACGGAAGGTGGAAGTACACTGTCCAGCAAATGGAAGACGCTATAAAAGATGTGAAGCTCGGCACAGCGGTATATACAGCTGCAAAGCGCCATGGAGTACCTCGTATCACTTTGTTGTACAAGGTGAGATGGAAAACTCCTCTCGAAAGAAGAATAGGGCGTCAATCGGTGCTGTCAAAAGATGAAGAGGAGATTTTGGTCCACTGGATGTGTTTGTCTGGTTGTCAAAATTGAAAGTGAAGATGCTGCCGAAGTAACACCGCTTCATCCCTGCAACAGACTGAGGACTGTTTTCAGGCCTTCGAGCGAGGGGAATCGCCTTCTTTCAGTCAGTAACGTCAAATACAAACTGCCTAAGCCTACATATTACGGGGGAAACCCTAGAAAATTTGTGTTCCCTACTTCTGTTTCTGTTCCACTGTGATTGAGCACCTATGCTACAAATTTAATTACCCATTTTTCTGATTATGCTGTTCAACATCTATTTTCTAATCTCGTTTGTTCATTTACTTTGAGAAATATCTAGAGGGAAAGCATATTTAAATACTTTCTCAAAAATTTAGACTGGTGTCAACATTAGGAACTGCAAATGTCAACAATAGGAATTTCCGAAGGCAGAAGTGTCAACATTGGGGGGAAAATTCCATTTTTGAAAAACTTGTTTTTTATGCTGAAAAAACAATATTTAATCAAGTCCAATAAGTGCAAATTGTTCCCAAGGAACTCACAATTCATGATAACTACCCAAAAGTTTCAATTTCTTGAATACTTGGGTAGAGCGCAGAATCGAACGATTTTTCTCTCTAATAGTGTCAACAATTGGTGGTTTTACCCTACCTACATTAAATAGGTAATTTCAATCGTATTAAGTAAATTTTACTCTCTTCCATCCAAGGGTGCAGCAGACGTTGGACTACTCGACTATTCTGGCCAGTGTGTTTCGGAGTCAGGTATCACTCACGGTATGTGCATGTCATCACCAAGTAGGTGCCACATACTTATATTAAAACCCACTTAAGTGATTTCCATTCTTACTTTAGATGACCAATGTTTTTTCAGTCCTTCCATCATCTTTACCACAGGTACGTTTTCTGAGTCTGAGAGTTGAACACATAGGATCGGCCACTTTGAAGTTTGAAGGCTCTTCTTTTATTGTTAATCATTGCGTACTTCATATTCACTTAGGTTTCATTGAATAGCTTAAGGAAGTTTTTGAGTCGTCCTCAGTAAATTTCAATATTGTCAACCAATAGTGACATGGATAATGTCTTATGGCATTTGGACGTCATTCCAAAATTTGCGTGATGAAAACAAAAGTGACGTTTTTGGCGCAATTCTCGTGGTGTGAAAGACTTGAAATTTGGTATGTAGCCTCCTTAGGACTTACACTTTAAGCAGCCTAGAGCCAAATCAGCTGAGTGGTCCCTAAAGCTTATTTCTGTGCTATTAACACTATGACGCTGAAATTTGGCATGCAGCCTCCTTAGGCCTTACACATTAAGCAAAATAGGCCCAGGATTAGCTGACTGGCTCCTAAAGCTAATCCATTCCAGACATATCCATGATGAGATATTTTCCCATTACGGGAGAAATTAAATAATTTAAGAAATTATTGCGGGGAATAAATGCGTCAAGAAAGTAGTTGTTACGATTATGTAATTGCTATGGTGATTGTTTTTTCCAATACGCTGATAAATGGATATTTGTGTAGATGAAGCTGACAGTATACAACAAGGGAACCCTCCAACCAATCAACAGGGCAAGGTACATTTATAATTGCATAACAATAAATTGACTTGAGTAATTGCCATGGAAGAAACAAATTGTGTAAATAGCGAATGTTTTCGTTGTTCACAGTGCTACGTGGCGTGTGTACTGAAATCTCTCGGAGTGGCAAGTTTTATCCGTTCATTATTGATACAATGAGGGACAACCAAACTATAATATAGTCGTATGGTACACCTTATAGCAGTCTGTAGGGCATACCATACGTCAAGTGTTTAACGGAAAAAACAAATACAAACATTTCTTCATTATTTCAGGTTGACGGCCGAGGGAAAGTATCAGTAGGGGAGGCCAACCGACTGATTGACATGTACTCCATGGAGTCAGGCGAGGCCAAAGATAAAACTAAACTAGCGGTAACGACTTGTGCTAGAGAAGGTAAGTTAGTTTACAGTTACCTATATGGATGAATTACAGGGTGAGCCAATACAATCAGTGCAGTTTCAGAAAGTGATTACCTAAACAAAAAACAGTGCTACTCAGAAGAATGCGATTTGTGTTATTAAATTCCACACATCAACCCATTTTGATTACTGAGGTCAGGAAGGTGGCACTTTTCAGGTGACGGCCCACGCTTTTTTCTTTTTTTTATGTACCTATAGAGATAGGTCAAAAGAGATAGTTTTTGCTGCTCCTCATTGATAAAAATCAGGGTTTTCATTAAATTTCGAATTTTTAGGTACATATCTTAGCTCCACGTGAGTGAGATGCTACCACGTCATTGAGATTGATTGTACCACGTCTATGAGGCACTTTCGCCCAAAACGAATGGCAGCAGGGAGAAAATGAATATTGAAACAACATTTCAAATTACTCCCTTTATTGAGAAAATAAAACATAATTAAGCGCCACAGCTCTACTTGACCTGGTAGGTCTTCATAGTACCTTTGATGACTGAAATCCAAGTTTCCTTCGATATAATTTCATCAGTTGCAGACATTTCTCCCACAGTTATCACAATCATCTTGATTCGTTCAATGTTCGCTCTCAATTGATCCACGAACTAAGTGATCATTGCCACGTTCTAACCTTCTGTCACCAAGCGATCTGCTGTTCTCTTCAAAACACCTCCAATACCATCAAAAAGTTACACGATAGAGTTTTCAGTTGGGGGGACAGTTTTGGCAAATCTTTTCCTATACCTACCTAATAGTAAACATCGTTCGGTTTCTATATTGCATTGTAGGACCATCTGACAAGAAGTTTAGGCAGGGTATTTTCCCAGGAGAAATGCAAGAACTGGTTGCGTTGATCTTATAATAATGTTTTCTGCTGCTTTTCCTCCATTTTTTCGAACAGCTCGCTGTTGCCGAGTCGAAAGTTCAGCTATGGGCTTTTCCAAACCAAGTTTCATTATTTTCAAGTGACGCTTTCTTCTTTCTCCTGGTCTGAAGCCTTCAGTTGAGGGTCGTTCCTTCGTTTCTCTATGCAGCTTTGAACCTCTTCTTTGCAGCATTTGCCAATCAAATCCTACAACGGCAAAGTTTACTTCAGTAAATTTTCACAAAAAAAAAAAAAAAAAGTAGAAAATGAATGTTTCACCCAAACATTGAAAATGTTGGCCTAAATACGCGTTTCAGATGTCTAGAACCAATTGCATTCGGCTCCCCGTGAAAAAATACTATGAAAACCACACCCCAAATGCCCTTATTCATAGAAGAAACCTGCGATTTTCGTGATATTTGGACCATTAACCACCAACCTTTGGACATCAACCTTGGGCTGAGGAAGCTTCCTCGACTCGAGAGATTTGTCTATGAATAGTATCCTTGGAGGAGGGTCTTGAGTCATTGCGACTATGAATAGCTTGAGGAGGCCTAAAGCTTCCTCGAGCCACTCCTCGACTCGGACAGCGGGCCTCAACTTTGAGGCCGACCTCCAACTCGAATCATGACTGTGAATTCCGCCCTTAATTGTACCTATAACTAGTTTGTAAATTCACTTCTTGTAATTGGGCTAAGTAGAAGAGTCTAATTATTAGACTCTGGGGTGCACCTCCCCTTAGAAACTGCACTGTTTGTTTTGGCTCACCCTGCACATGGATAGATTACCTGATCCCCATTAGAATGCTTCCGTTCAACAGAAACAGGCCTCAACCACGTGTTATATAGGCGGCTTAGTGTTCGTGGGCTTTCAAATTAGTTAGGAATGATACCAATAAAACATTCCTGAATTTGGTAATAACTTGAGAATGAGGGTGAATATAACCAAAATTCCAAATTTGACCAAATTTAGTGATACAAGGGAAGATTGCCACAAATCCTGTGCATGGCATTGAAAACCAACTGGAGGAGGGGCTATACTCCACTTTAAGCCGAAGCTTGTGCTGTGGGGGGAGTTACCTACATCGATCTCTGTCCATAAGACAAAAGATTCGTACAGTTTTGCTCCTCTGTAGTCCTGTGGCAGCTGTCCGTGGGCAATCTTCCTGAACGGGAGTTTGCTTCTGTAGGGCGTCTTGCCTTCTTGCGTCTCAGCAGGATTCTAATCAGCAGTTTCTGGGCACCGATGAGGCCAGTCCCGCACTAATATCAATGTTTGTGTCTACAGCAAACAGAGCCCGTAACCAGTGCGAAGTATCCTACAGAATGATGAGGTGCCTTCTCCGTTTAAGAGGACGACCCCCGCAAACGAGGAACTTCACGATTGGACTTCCGCAGTCGATCACATTTCAGCTTCCTCCGCTAAGTTTAACGCTTTTCAGTTTGGGATGACGACTCTGTCAGGCCTCATGTTCGCTTGTGTAAATAAAACCTACTGAACTAATACGGATCGGTGTGTAGCACGTTCTAGTGAGTTACAAAACACCTGGACCTGGTATTACAATGTATTATACCTTTTTTTTAATTTATTTAAATTGACACGGGCGGGAGCCCAATTTTACAAAAGCAGTATAATTATGATTCGTTCACATACAAACCAAAATCTAATTCATTCCTACACAACAGTTCATTTAATGTTCACAGTTGATAAGTACATACCATATCTAATAACGAAGGCAATTGGCAATACGGTGCCGTTGACTGAGAGGAGCCAGAAGCAGCACAGGGCCGGGATTGGATGAGTGGCTCCTAAAGCTAATTTCTATGCTATTCACTCTATGAAGCTGTAATTTGGTATGTGGCCTCCTTAGGACTTACACTTGACACTCCCCAGGCACTGGATCAGCTGAGTGGCTCCTAAAGCTAATTTCTATGCTATTAACATTCTGAAGCTGTGATTTGGTATGTAGCCTCCTTAGGACTCGAACATTAAGCAGTACAGGGCCGGGATTCGGTGAATGAGTCCTAAAGCTAATTTCTATGTTATTCACTCTATGAAGCTATAATTTGAAATGTAGCCTCCTTAGGACTTGGGGAATTGATTACTTCAGCCAGGATTCGGTGATGGCAATGAAATGGGGTTTCGATGCTTGGAGCAACTCTGTAATTTTACTACCTAGTTAAAGACTGAATGTTGATACAGCACACTGTGAGTGTGTTCTTATCAGTTTTAACTGCCTTTGAAATTGTAGGCAAAAGGTCAGGAGAATACATAAGATTTTAAGATTTAAGATTTCAAGATTTATTTGACACAAAATAATACAAGATAAAACACGGCAATAATTATATATAAAGAAAGAAAAAAAAGTATACTTGTGTCCACGGAAGCCTAAGTTCTCAGAACTAGTATCCCTCCGTGGAGTTGCAAATGTCACCTCTTTACCAGTACAATGAAATTAGATACCTAGAACTCTTCTTCACAACGATCAATAAAATAAAAAATGAATTATAGACAACAAGACAAACAAATGAGTTCACAAGACTACATTTCTCTCAACTTTTCTGTTATATAGTTCTTAAACACTACAACATTGCGAAAATGACGAGTATCTATATGATTTTCATAAAGAATGCTCAATGCTACAACTTCTCCTATATACCTACCTCTAGGTTAATTTTTGGTAATCTAATATTCGATCTCCATGCCGTTCGCGTTGAGAGCAGTTGTGATGTATTCTCGAGATCGATTAAAAATATCCCTAACTCTCAGACAACGTATCTCCCTATAAAGTAAGTTAGTCCGACTCCTGGAAGGCTTATTCAGCATAATGCGCAAAATCATATTTTGGACCAGAGCAGTCATAGTAGCACCTCCAAACCAAAATAAACCAATACCATATTTCACCAGTGAATTAAACAAACCAAAATAAACCATTTTAAGTAAACTAACACTCGCAAATGCTCTCAAAGTTTTAAAAACATAAAAGGGTTTTCTTAATCTCTTTGTAAGCGAATATACTCGTATGTGTTTAAACTTCAAATGTTCATCAATAATGACTCCCAAATATTTAGAATCTTTGGGCAATGATTGTACATTCAAACGAACTACCTACCTAGCTGGGAAGGATGCGAAAGCGGCACCGTCAGCCAATCAGGGCAACACCCACAATCAGTCAGAATCTACACAACAGAAGAAAACTGTAAAAGGGGAGGAGATTTACTAAAAGTACTGTTGAAAACAAATCGATAGTGAACCTGCAAAACCGTGTAAGTGTCAATTTTGGCAAAAATAAGGTTTTGGGCTCTGCGGATAGAAAATCAGGTTGTTGATCCACTGAAATCGAGGTTCTGTGTCCTTCTCCCATAATAACTTCTCTATGCCTCGGTGCAATAACCTGTAAGTCCAAAGCCTTCCAGGAAGGTTGTAAAAACCGGTATGTCCTGGGTTTATCCTGAAAATTATTTTGGATTCATGGTTTAAGGTAAGTTCTCGTTTTTCTTCCCAATACTTTTGTGGTTGTGCATCTTCACTTGTACGTTAATGATTTCAAAAAGATGAAAAGCCAGAACTATGGCTGGGACTATGAAAAACAAGTCTCTGAAAAGTCACAGAGACTTACATGGTTTTTAGAGCCCAACAGGTGGATTTGAGGAGCTCGACAGGTGGACTTACATGCTTTTACACCTAACTTGGACAAAACTTCTCAAGATCTCGTGGGGTTTTAAACTTCAAATCCAACAGTTTCCTATAAAAATAAACAAATAAACTTTTATTTTACATATTTTGGCTTAAGGTATGGTATTATTAGAAGGGACCTAAGAAGGGAAAAAAATAAAAATTAGTTTTAAGGGAGGTAATAGTATGTTTTAGCACCAGCTTGTACAAAAAGTGAAACACTTGGTGTAATAGTATCGTCAAAACAGAGCACAGAATTGAAGGCTTAAGGGGGACATACGAGGATTTGCAGGGCATAGTTCTTCGGATTTACACGGTTTTACCATGGGGGAATTTGATCAAAAAACCCTAATGTTTTATTTCAGACTCATTTTGGTTTATTATCTTCGATAATGAACCATTGGAATCGCCCAAAGAAAAAAAAATTTTAACCCCCTCTCAAAATTTGTTGGTTTACGTTTCAAGATACGTAGATTCTGAAAATCGAATAAAAAAAAATCCGTCCGTCCGCCGTACGCCGTACGCCGTACGCCGTACGCCGTCCGCCGTCCGCCGTCCGCCGTCCGAGGCACTTTGCCCAGTTAGCGTTGAGTTAAAATTACGAAATTTGGTTTCTGGGTTTGGACCAGCCCCACAATGATCCACGAAACTTTTCATAACCCTAGGTCAAGGGGAAGGGGTTCAAAACGAATTTTGAAATTTTGAAAATTCCATATCTCGAAAAATTCCCATCAAACGGTATGTTTTTTATTTCATATTTAGATAGAGTTTGTTCCGTAGAATTTTTTAAGACCATCCGCAGCTTTGTACGACCAGCCGTTCGTTCACAATGACGGCTCAAAGATTGTGCCTCACAACCCGATCGTGAATCAAACTGTTGAAATACAGGTCCATTTTCATACTTACAAGCTCTTTGGAACATCATATGACTTAAGTGATGTCGAGTTTGTTGTTCTGAGGTGCGTTTCGTGCTACGGAAATGAAGGTAATTTCGAATGTTTGTTGGTAGGTACTTCTTTTATAGAAAAATTATTACCGACGTAGTATTAAAAACCCCAGAATTATATCGTATTAATTAATCATAATTAATAATAATTATTATTAATAATAAATACGAATTATCAATACCTAACAATAAATTATAATAATTTTCACTAGGTACTTGATAAAATGATTAATAATTAGTGATAATTGATAATAATAATTAATCTAACATTTAGGATCTAGACATTTAGACCTAGTGATCTAGACAGAAGGGTGATCTGTACAAAGAAGATAATGAACCGTTGTGTCAAGAATTTGAGTTACGGGGTTATCATCGGTCGAAATGTTATTCACACAACAGAGTTGCTTTCAAAAGCCGACTCAATGTCTTATTCAATACATTATCTGACTCACGATATAAAAGCCTACATGTAACCAAAATGTTATCAATTCCTAATGTTCGGCCCCCAAAGCTCTTTGACATGGAAGAAGGGACTCTTCTTCCATGGCTCTTTGAGCTTCTTGGGTCCTCAGTCGTGGGCCCACTTCTTCAGCTTCCCTTATTCCCCGCTACTAGCGCTTTTCCACCTGCCAACTTCCTCCACACGTTACCGCTACTCTATAACCTTCTATTCACTCTCTAATATTTACCGAATAAAAACACCTACACAATTTACCCGACACATAATTCCAAAATATTATTTCCTACTTTATGAATGCCAGTTGGGGTAGTATGAAGAGAAAAGGGCAAAACCTAAAGTACCTTGATTTACCGAACTGCGTCATGTGACGGCCATGTTGCTCTCCATTATTGATTTTCCCAATTGATTAGGCAATTGATTAGCCAAGGATTGATAGGCAATCAGTCTATCTAATGCCTCCCGATGTTACCAGTGTTCCTAAATTCACTTGACGGTTCTTGACGTCACGATGTGATATCATAGAGTCTATGACATAGACTAATATTGGGATTAAACATACGTAAGAAGGACTTGATATTCGTTGGCAGGTGCATGTGAAAATCCCAGAATAGTGATTTACACAGGAGATGATAAGCGGTCGAGGAAAAATTTGCACTGTTCTTCAATGTGTTGCAGAAATGCTGAAATGATTGATCTACTTTGATTGTCGATTGGTTGTTTGCTCTATTTTTGGTTTATTATCTTCGATAATGAACCATTGGAATCGCCCAAAGAAAAAAAATTTTTAACCCCCCCTCAAAATTTGTTGGTTTACGTTTCAAGACACGTAGATTCAGAAAATCGAATAAAAAAAAATCCGTCCGTCCGCCGTACGCCGTCCCCCGTACGCCGTCCGCCGTCCGTGCCACTTTGCCCAGTTAGCGTTGAGCTAAAATTACGAAATTTGGTTTCTGGGTTTGGACCAGCCCCACAATGATCCTCGAAACTTTTCATAACCCTAGGTCAAGGGGAAGGGGTTCAAAACGAACTTTGAAATTTCGACAATGTCATATCTCTAAACATTCTCATGAAACGGTGTAATGTTTAGTTCACTTTTGAATGACCTGAAAAATTACGAATCTTTTAAGACCAATTGGATTTTTGTGCGACCAGCCGTTCGTTCACAGCGACCGCGCAAAGGTTTAGGAAAAACACTAAACTTTCGCGTCGAAAACGGCCGTTATGTGACCCAACTCCCAGACGCCCAGAATAAAACTACATTTTTTCATCTTCCCGGTAAACTACAGTCTAGAAATTTTAACCGTGAGTCGGGGATAGACCACATTGCAATATTCACTCGGTTTCTCATCTGTAAAATTGTTTAAATAATACCTTTTTGTAATAATACAAATTAAATTTTGATGATGAGCTATTGACTTAAAATTTTACAAATAGGTCAGAACTGGATCACAATGCAATATTCACTCGGTTTCTTGTCTGTAAATTTGTTTAAATAATACCTATTTGTTTAAACAAATTAAATTTTGATGATGAGCTAGATACTTGAAATTTTAAATATAGGTCAGAAATGGATGATATTTCAATATTCCCTCGGTTTGTATGACATGGTATGAGTATGGTATGGTATATTATTGTATGTATGATTTGGTATAATACAGTATGGTATGATAGGAAAGAAATTCGTATGGTATGGTATGAGTACGGTGAGAATATGGTATGGTGCCGATTTGCAATAAAGTCTGGTATAGACAGAAGGGTGATCTGCACAAGGAAGATAATAAACCGTTGTGTCAAGAATTTGCAGAGTTTTTTTATTATTAGGTAGGTACCTAAAAATTTGTGAACCATCATTATGCCTTTTTTTCCACAGCTGCTTAAAGAAAATGAATATTCCCAGGAAGAAATTAATTGCAAGGAGTCGGGCTGAGCTGATCATGGCCCGGTTGAAGCCCGTTCAAAGTTCGGCGACGTCCGCAGATTTTGCAGCTCCTACTGTAACCAAAGATACTGTACTACTCGTACTACTTGAAAACTCTTCAGAGGAAAGGTCGGACAATGATAACACTGAGGTAACGAATGAACAACTTCTATCAATGGCTGATGGTTTTTTATATGGAGTGGGCATCAACGGAGACCCCATGGGTATGGCTGTTGTGAACAACGAATATCCTGATTGTGTAGAACATTACGTCGACAATACTTTCCATGATCCCATGGAAGTACAGGACGACGTACTTCCCGAGGAAGACGCTTTCATTCAGGAAGATTTCATCATCAGTAGCAATCAGGATCCTCCAACTTGTATCTTGGAGGGTATTGACTAACATGACCAAGAAGCAGCTGAACCCTCTGACGATGAGCCAGGTGAAGAATCAGTAGATGATGATGGCAGTGAATCCGAAATGGAAGGACAAGCTCAGCCTCAACCCTTGCAGCCTTCTTGTACTTACCAGACGTTCCTCTTACATTTAGGATTAGGGGGTTGGCTTAACTTTAACCAGAAGACTGAAAGTGGACTTAAATTAACACTGTGATTTTAAAATAAGTTAAGCCTATTTTTTGTGTTACTGGAGTCTAATAATTAGGTATCTTGAGGGTTTTTCAAGAGTCTAACTTTCGTTGAAAATTTACATGGGGTTTATTTAGTTTACGCATCAAGATAGTTTTATTGAGGTAATTTTAACTTGATTACGATCTCTCTTGACCCCTCTCTGTCTTGAATGTAATAAATAATTTATTAATTAAGTAGGTAATTAAGATTTTTTGTTGTAAACTTAAAATGTATTATGATCTTAAAATTAGGCATTTTGAAGTTACCTGAGCCTAATAATTAGGTATCTTAAAGTCTTTTCCACGAGTTCAGCGTTCGTGAACAACCTACCTTAAGTCCACAACATGTTTTACACATTGAAGTTGCCATGAAACAAGAATAAAAACAGTTTTAGAGCTTTTGGTTTTTCATTTCAAGTAGATCCTATCACCGTTCAAAACTTCGTAAGTCCAACTCAGTTCCTGACCAAATACACGTAAGTCCTAAATACAATAAAAATTATCATGAAGCCTTCAAGAATGGCATGGAAGGACGTTGGTAACTAAGTTGCAGAGTTGTCTTAATTTATTCAAACAATTGTTGGAGTGATATTTTTAGTTTTGGGTGAAGCCTGAAGTTTTTTCAGTCTCCTGTAAAATTGTCGAAAACGTACATACATGGTTTTGCAGGTTCACTATCGAAATACAAGTGTGGACATTAGGGTGGCAATAAAAAATCAAAGTTCGAATTTGACCACTCTCAACCCCCTAAGTGGTGAAGTTGGGCTAGAAACTGAATTTGGCAAAGCGTTAGGCGGGATTCACACTGCACGCGAAGCGATGCGATGCTATGCGAAGCGAAAGGAGGCGCGAATTTCGAAGCGATGCAAAGCGATGATGTGTTCACATTGCTAGCGATTACAGTCGAGTGGTTGGTGTCCCTCAAAGATTTCGTTCGAATTTAATCCCGTTTTTATTGGAGAATAGCGCATTGAAAATTAAAAGAAAACGTAAGTGGGTGCATGAAGTCAATCAGGCAAGAAGTTCGTTAGGAGAATATCACCATTTGTACCGTCACCTGCGAGAGGATGAAGAGCGGTTTTGGACCTACTTCAGAATGAGTACAAGTACTTTTGACTACATTCTTGAGCTACTTCATTCCAGCAGCAGCGGACAATGTCTCTGTTGTGGTAATATTTGTTTTTTAGGTACCACAATGCCGGACGTTGATACACGCCGTGAATCACTTTTTCAATGTCCATAGTGAAGGGATTGAACAATACAATAAATTAATTAATGAAATAGAACAGTTGTATGAAAAAAAAAGAACAAACAAATGAACAAGCAATTGGAACCAGATGTGGTGACTGTCACTGGAGGGGCCCCCGAACCAGGCGAGGGCGCGGGTCGCTGAAGCCTCTATTGGCTTCAACCCCACGTGACAACCCCACGCTGAAGCCTCTATTGGCTTCAACCCCAACAACTACTTCAACCCCACGTGACATTCGCCCGAAAGAAACGCTTCAAATCGCAACAATGCTTGCGATTGAATCCGCCAACTCGCACGAAAACGCTTCCACTCGCTCCTCTCAGCTCGTAGTGTGAACACCACACGCTCCGTTCCATTCGAAAAGCCTACTCGCCCGCCTCTTTGTCTTTATCGCTCGTAATCGCAAGTCATCGCATCGCTTCGCTTCGCCCCAAATCGCAGGCAGTGTGAAAGAAGCCTTAGGTCGATCGGAAAGAAGACATGGCGTCTCATCGCATTTAAAGTTCGAAAAAACGGCGAATTTTTGGGAAAATGTTCAGTTTTTCTTTTGTAACTCGAGGACCCTTTGGGCTAGAAACCTGTAATTGGTCTCATCCTGTGGATAATTTAGTTGCAAACAACATTTAACACTATGTTCGCTAAAACCAACAGAATCGAGGTTATTGAGAATATTGGGTCAGGACGTGATATTTTTAAGAAAATGTGACTTTTTACTCATACCCCAAACAACGCCACATGTCGCGACAGTCCATTGAATTGTTCTTTTCGCGTTTCTTAGCATCGTCCTTCACTCAGTGCATGATTATTTGTGGTTTGAAATGCATAACTAGACTTATTGAGGTTGGTTGGGAGAAGGGCGATGATGGGAGGGGAGGGGAAATCATAGCTGAATTTAACGGATTTCATAAATTCAAGCTGTACTGTTGTTATTTCGAAAGCTAATAATTATTAAAATGTTGTGATTTCAATGATGTCATGTTATGACATGTTACAATAATAATTATTACAACAATTATTTTTGAATAAATACCTAATGCTTATAAGTAGATTGTGTATTCACTTTGTATACATATGATTACTTGGTGCAAATAAAGAAGTATCAAAGGAAAAAATGTTATTTACAATAAATCGTCACGTTATTTACAATTCTTGTCTGGTGACGTGCTTTGGTCATCTGTCGCTTGTAAACTATTCTCCGTGTCATCTGCGGTCGAATCTTCCTCTTCGGACGTGCTGTCTCCAGAAGTGGATGATTCCAGTTCTATTCCCTCCTCAACCTCTGAAAACGAATTAAAACAAATTTTATTCATGAAAAGATACCTTAAGTTTATTTTGGAATTGTTGGAAAAAAAATAAAAAATAAAAATAAAGCCAAAGTCATTTTCCTCGGATACTAAAGGTACTGTGAAGCCTTGTGATCGATAATTTCATCTTCACAAACCTTTGCATATAAGTATTTTTTTGCCTAAAATCTACTCATGAAGTCAGTCGACTGAAACAACTTTCGCGCCTCAGAAATGTTGAAAAACATTTTCTATATAATGTTTTAAAGTGGCTACATCTGAAGCATTTTCAAAAGGTTTGCTGCAAAATGTTCTGACCAAAATGAAAGTAACGTTGCCACGCTGATATTGTAAAAGGTTTTTGAGATAACGTTTCAATTGAGACATTTCTGTGATATTATCACAGATATGTATCAATTGAAACGTCTTAAAAAATTCTTTCGGCAAACATTTTCAAGAGGTGGATTCTGCGATATTGTTTGTGTTCCATCTCAGAAATCTTGAGAAACATTTTCTATGTATACCTAAAATGTTTTACATTGGCTACATCTAAAGCATTTTCAATATGATTTAGAAACATGTCAACTACATCTCCCACGGTATGTAACATTGCAACGTTTTGAAACCAAATTGAGATGTTTTAGAAATGTTATGTGCTGTGTGGGTAGATACATAGTTTTATCAGATCTTTCTTTTTCACTTCGATGGTGGAAATTGGTCTCTTAGAACGGCGTAAGATTTTTCGGAAAATTTTGGGGAATTATCCCAGAGCTTCTTGTATTCCTCATCGAACGAGAGAGAGAAAAAGATTGTTTGTCAAACAGCCGTTTAATTTTGAGCCAGTTCGCTCCCATCTGAATCCACAATGCTGAAAGCTTTTCGAGGTCTACAAAATCCGAGTAGACCAACTCTTTAACGTTGTAAGCCCTCGACTTTTTGTTGCTAGTGGTGGAGTGTGTCGTCCGCATGATATTCAGCCAATCGTAGGGCTATGCTTGTAATCGGCTTCCAAGTGGGAGCGACCGGATTCAAGAATTTTCACTTCGGTTTCTTGGAAGAAGTGCCAATTTTACATAGAGGCAAGTAAAATTCTCTGCCTGGCACTTGTTCTTATGACTAGCAAGGTCAATTTTCACCAAGACTTGGTGAAAATGGGTTTTCCGTTTTTCCCACTAGATTTTCCGAAAAACCCCACTTTTTTCATTTTTCCCTTGAAATAACAAATAACATTAAAAATGACCTGGTGCCACTTGGTCAGTTTTACCTCTAAGAGTTCGAGACATGTCATGTTACAACTAATGCGACGAATTATGCTATTTAATTTTATTGGTAAATTTACATGTTGGTTTAATTATTTTTTGAAGGAAATACTTTTCTTTCAATCTCATTTTTTTCTTCAAAATGATCAAATTCTTTGCGGGCTGTAGGTTGCCGACCCCTGGTCTAGACGATAGGGGATTTGAACGGAAGATGATAAACCGTTGTGGGAAAATTGACAGCGTTTTTCAATAGGAATAACGGCAGTGTTTTTCTATAGGGGTAGCTCTAGAGAAGTGGCTAACTTTGGATTTCCAGTTCTATTTGTCAGTTCTTATCTAAAAGAAATGGAAAGGTTCGTTCGTTCTTGAGGTAAGAAATTCGCTTACCTGTAAATAACTAGGTACCACTAGCTATAATACCTTTTTTATACCTTTTATACCTTTATACCTTTTTGGGAATGCTGGGCGGCTATTCCCGTTCAATAAGCCTCTTTTAGTACTTGAAGGTAATTGACCTGACTGAGTGGATTTGTTCACAGGTGTCTACTCTCCGTTCTCTCCCTGACAATACCCAAGGTACCTAACGCAGTGAAAGGCCATAACCATATCCCGTTAGGATATGCATGCATCACTTTGCAACAAAGAATATTATAAACCGTTCTCAAGTTGTTTTGTATAAGTATGGAGCTCTCAAGGATATTATTTGCGTTGCAACTGCAAAGTTCTAACTGCATATTCTAACGGTATATATCTGTAGAAAGGTGGCAAAGTGTGCAGGCACGGATTTTGGGTGGGGGGGGGGGCAAAGGGCTCTTGCCCCCCCCCCCCCTTCGGGCTCAGGCGGGAGCAAAATTTCATGGTTAAATAGAAGGAAAGGCAAAGGAGAAGGAAAAGGAAGGACGGAGGGTAAATAAAAATAAAAGAGTAGCAGAGGTAGAAGAAATATTAGGCAAGAAAAATAAGCATTATCAGGCCATTGCCTAGCCAGGACATTGATAATTCTGAAGAAAGTTGGCAAATGTCACTTTTTTCGAAATCGTTATTTTCAATCCCTCCAGTTTATTATAGCATCTAATACATTTTTACAATGATCGAGCGTCTAAAATTTAGACTCTAATATTGCCGGTAACCTTGGAAAAAGCGGAAGATGGCAGTTGTGTAATGATATGTCAGTTGTTTTTTATTATTATCTTCAAATTTTGTCGCTACAAATCTTGAAGGAAGAAGTACCAGAGTCGACGAGCTGTCTGATGGGTCGGTCAACTATGAAGGTTGATTTTTAATGACATTTCGTACCGGGTTGGAGCTTGACTTCTCTTGAGACCCACAGAATTCAACAGTTCGATTTTGCAATAATTAATTTTTTGTCTTCTTCTTTTTCAGTTTAATACTACTTTTTCCCTTCCCAATGGCAAATAAATAAACATTTCGTCACTCAAGTTTTGTTACAGCCTAATCCACAAGCCCTTATTTTTCAGGTGACATGAAAAACTGTTAATTTCCAAAACTCACTACTTTCAAAAACATGTTAGTTTCAGGATTTGACTGAGTTTTAGCTAATATTAAATCCTAAATTAAACTGAATTCATTCACGGTTTTGACAAACACACAATTACTAATTGCAGCAATGCAGCAATTGAGGTAATCGAGGCAATCGGTAAAAATGGTAAACGGAGTAATTTGGAAGATGGCAAAACCACCTTCGAAAATTTGGAATCTGCTTGGAAAATTGAGAACATTAAATTTGTTCCAATTTATAAGCTAAACTTAAAAACCTACACACAGGATGTCTGGTGTAAATATGTAACAAACTCAAGGAATCGATTCTACAGGTAATTTGCAACAAAAAATGCTTCGGAGAGTTTTTTTCTTACTCAACTAAAAATCCAACTTTTTTCACTTCCAAGATTTTTTTCGTCTTCTCGACCTCGTCTCTGTAAAACGGTCCAAACTCCCTTAAATTATTATGTAAAATAAAATCTGAGGAAACCGTTGGAAAGAGAGTTAAATTTCCTATCTCTTCGATTCGATACAAAACCAGATTTTTTTAGTCTGGCCCAATTGGTAAAAAAATGGCAAAATTTAAAAATTTTAAGATTTTTTTAAAATCGCCGTTTTTTCATTAGTTGTTTGCATTGTTATTACGGAGGCCATTCGGCGAACACTCCTTGGAAAAACCAGCCCACAATCTCAGCTTTCATACGGTATAATTAGTTTTTAGGGGGAACTTCGTTGAGAGAATTGAGTTTGTATGCGAAAAATCGCATATTTTCAGGCACATTTTCACGCTGAATCGAATGGTGACATACTTAGACCTGCCTAGCAACGAATTAAATGAGTTTTCAGTTGCAATATCTCCATTTCTGGGTGTAGAAAGTGTCAAGTCAACGGAATTACTAAGGATTACTATTTATTTATTTTCGAGCGAGGGCCTTCGTAAAATAAAATTACAAACTAAAGACTAGTTAAATTACTAACTTAAATAAATTATGAACTGTTCAAAATATCCTCCGTTCTCGTGGATGCAGAGGGTTGCTTGTCTGCGAGTGGAGTCGACCGCGCGATGAAGGTCATGGTGGTTCTGGCGAATCAGAACGGAGGACATTTTGGGCAGTTCACTTAATTTTATTTTATGAAGGCCCTCCCTCAAAAACAAATGAAATTTCCTAAGTAATGCCGCTGACTTGAAACTTTCTACACCCAGAAATGGAGATATTGCGACTGAAAACTCATTTAATTCGTTGCTAGGGAGGTCTGGGTATACCATTTGATTCAGCGTGAAAATGTGCCTGACATGTGCCGAAGTTGGCCAAAAAGTGGATTTCACTACAGTACGGGTTTTTTTTAGCGTGCTGGCATGGGTATTTTAAAGGGCTTGAGTAACATTTTATATAATATAATATATTATATTATATAATATAATATATTATATTATATAATATAATATATTATAATATATTATATTGAATGTAAAAACAACTAGCTTTTAGAAGAAGAAAAGAAATTTTGGATCGGACGATCCATGAATAATTATGAATAATTATAATTAAATTATTAATTATAATTATACAAGTATAATAATTATTATAATATAGCAGTAGTATAATAATTATTATTATACTACTGCTCCCATCAACATGAAAAAATATACTGTATAACATATTTTCGATGAAGACCCCCTGAAAGTAGGCAACCCGCATTTGTTGACACCCCCCCTCAAACGTCGAGCTAGATCCGCGCCTGAAAGTGTCACTTTTTCTAAATTTTTCAGGAGAGCGATCTCAAAGTTCTGCCAGCCCTCAAAAATCGAAAAATGCTTCAATATTATTTTTTCTTCGCTAGTTGAGTTATGTAACTAGCTGCGGTTGACGTATTATGTGGAGTTTTTACATTTTAAATAAATTGGAACAAATATTCTCAATTTTCCAAGCAGATTCCTGACATTGCGATTTTGCCATCTTCCAAATTACTCGGTTTACTACTTTTGTCGATTTGTAATATGTAATTTTTTGGATGGGTAGTTGGTAAAAACAAATACTTGATAAAAATATTAATGGGTAATGAAAAAGCAAACCTGTTTTGGAAGGTACAAGTGAAATTTTTGGAAATTAACAGTTTTTATGTCACCTGAAAAATGAGGACATGTGGATTAGGCTGTATCAGAACTTAAGTGACGAACTATTCGTTTATTTGCCACTTGGAACGAAAAAAAGTAGTATTCAACTGAAAAAGAAGAAGACGAAAAAATTAATTATTATAACTGTTGCATTGTGTGGGACTTAAGAGAAGCCTATCACCAACCCGGTACGAAATGTCATTAAAAACCTTCGTCTTTATCGACCCATGAGACAGCTCGTTGAACTCTGGTGCTTCTTCCTCTACGATTAGTGGCGTCAAAATTGGAAGATTACAATAAAACTCCTTTATGCAGATCACGCCCCTAATCTAATTAACGAACTGTTAGATGAAACTCTAGCTCATCATTCAAATTAAATTTAAAATACCATACGAATTTCTTTCATATCATACCATACTGTACTATACCAAAACATACATACAATAATATACCATACCATACTCATACCATGCCATACGAACCGAGTGAATATTGCATTGTCATCCAGTTCTGACCTATATTTAAAATTTCAAGTCTCTAGCTCATCAACAAAATTTAATTTGTATTACTTATTACAAAAAGGTATTATTTAAACAATTTTACAGATAAGAAACCGAGTGAATATTGCATTGTGGTCAATCCCCGACTCACGGTTAAAATTTCCAGTTACCGGGAAGATGAAAAACTCTGCAAATTCTTGACAACGGTTTATTATCTTCTTTGTACAGATCACCCTTCTGTCTAGATTCTTTGGGCGATTCCAAAAATAACTCGGCTTTTTGCCATTAATTTTGTGTGACAAATAAAAAACCAATCTCTGAGCCTTACGGTACCTACGTACTAATTTACTTGGCTTTAACCCTTTTCTGTGTAATTTGAACTTGTGAGAAGTAACAATAGCGGTGGCGAGGAAGCCTTGTATTCTGGGGTTGTATAATTTATCTGCCTTGTATAATTTATTAACTCAATGTGTCAACACCAGAGTGCTATTTGAATCAGTCGCGCCAGTATGAACATGACCCTACAGGCATCCCCATGATTCACCCTCATGTTGAAAAACTCAGCAAATTCTTGACACAACGGTTTGTTATCTTGTTTGTGCAGATCACCTTCTGTCTAGATCACTAAATTGATTGATTATTATTATTATTATCCAAATTTAAAACCATTTAAAACCAGTTTTTTGCTCCTGAAACATTGGTGCAAATCAGTTAGCCATTTTTGCAATGGGACCGACGAGTTTAAGTAAGTACTTACGTAAATTTTGTAAGTATGGGTCTTTCTACGAGAATGTGTATGTTCTTGTCCAGTGTCAATATCTCACTGGTGTTATGCAATTTTTAACCTTTTTCTAATTTTTTATGCAAGTTAGCAACTTGAACGACATAAAACTACATAAGCAGTGCTTTTTTAAAGGTTTTAAATCATCCATCAATGTTTAATATCATCACAAACTGCTACTGGTTTATTATCTTCGATAATGAACCACTGGAATCGACCAAAGAAAAACATTTTTTAACCCCCCCTCAAAATTAGTTGATTTACATTTCAAGACAAGTAGATTCAGAAAATCGAATAAAAAACATTTTTCCGTCCGCGGCACTTTGCCCAGTTAGCGTTGAGCTAAAATTGCGAAATTTGGTTTCCAATAAACAAGTTGGATAGACTTGACCATTGAGAAGGGTAACTCCTCCCACTAGAGACCTGGAGTGGGTAAACCCCCGCCTAAGGACAGGAGAACTCCCCACCTGGGGGCTCTCTGTATAAGGGCCTGCCCTAGCGGCCCTTCATTCAGTCCTTCTTTACTTCAAACTCAAAGCCCGCTCTACCACTGGCCAAGTTGATTGCAAAGTCTACTTCTAGTTCTCATTCCTCAACCCCTCGTCAACATTGGCCGTCCTCTATACAGGTATCACGAAATTCCTTAACTTCCCTCATCTACTTCGCTATTCGTCTGTGAGAAAGGCGACGTCTCGTATCTAATTGAAGGAACTTAAATTACTTTAACATCACTCACAACCAACAAAAACCCTGGTTAGGAGATATCCCAATATCAAATATTAGGAGTCAGTAAAGTAGAATATTTAATGCTATCAGCCATGCCAAATCTATCCGAACCAAATATTTGTGTTCATCGTTGAAAAATCTATAAATCTGTCACTCGGCAAAAAATGGAGTCGAAATTTGTTACGTATCCAATACTCTTCTGGTATTCAAAACATTTTTGGAAGAGGGAAAGTGACGGTAAGAGTAGATTTAAAAAAAACTGTAAGAGACACTTTTTGTTGTAAATTAGTTTTAGAATTGATCTCTGAAGTCCTTCGGATTTAAGTTGGTTTTATTCGTCCATTAAAAAAAAAATGTTCTAACTCTCGCATAATCAAAGACGATGGTGAGAAACGTTCTTGCATAACCGAACTATCCGGAATTTTAAAGTGAAAGTTGGTAATTTGTCATTAGTAAGAACAAACTAGGAATTTTGCTCTTTCCCAACTGAGAAAACCAATCGCTATTTACTACCTACTATGTATATGATGTAAATTTTCCACAATTAATTGAGTGGATACTAAATAAGTAATTGATTGAAAGTTGATAATTCTATTTCAGAATGGCAAGGAGACAAGGAACTCGAGGAATGTGCAGTTCATCGCACCATCAGAAACTCACCGACGAGATCCGAGGGAGTCAGAAGACTCACAGATCGAAGACGTGCGTTCGATGGGGCCACAATGCTTTCGAGTAGAACACTACAAATTGGTTCCCGTCAAAGGAAGAATGAATCCAGTCGTATATCTAGGTCCTATATCTCCGTCGACGTCAGCGCCTACTGACCCGACTTCCAGAACTAAGCAGACAGTGCAGAGAACAGATGCGTACACGCCAAGTAGCTGCGAGCCGAGTCCTCAGGAGGCAGCACAAAGAAAACGTGGAAAACGACCGAAGAAAGGGTGCGTACTATTCGGTTTCTATTTTATCACCTTTCATTATTTTATATACCTTCATGACATGAGAGTATACAATTGCAGTACCGAGTAGGTTAGCGTACATTATATTTAAGGTTTATGTTCAACAGGACCGGACCTGTACAGCCATCCACTGAACCGACTCCAGTAGTTCCAACCACCAGCATGGAGCTCGCAGAGCAGCCAACTACTGATCATTCAATTGACAGGTACCATTCTCCCAAACGTTTAATTCTCGAATAATCTCTATAATAACCACCTGAAGATTTGGTGATTTTGAAGATTCTAGTCTCCAAGAAGTATCAAAGGTGATAGATCTGGACGGCCAATAGTTATCAACAGTATATTCCATTGTACCCATATTATTTTTAATCATTATCAATAAACAAGTTGGATAGACTTGACCAGAGAGAAGGGTAACTCCTCCCACTAGAGACCTGGAGTGGGTAAACCCCCACCTAAGGACAGGAGAACTCCCCACCTGGGGGCTCTCTATATAAAGGCCTGCCCTAGCGGCCTAAGGTTCATTCACTCCTTCTTTACTTCAAACTCAAAGCCCTCTCTACCACTGGCCAAGACAATTGCAACTTCACTTTCAAATTCAACTTCTAGTAGTCATTCCTCAACCCCTAGTCAACATTGGCTGTCCGCTAGTCAGGTACCACGAAATTCTCAAACTTAAGTTCCCTCATCTACATTTTAACTTCACTCTCAACCAAAAGAAGGAATTATGTTGGCCCAATTTGCGGATGACGTGGCTGCCCTAAGCACTGCACCGACCTGCGACGAAGCAAAACGAAATCTTCAAGTGTACTGTGATTCGGTGAGTGAATGGTGTACTTCATGGCGCACAGTGATGAATCCTCATAAATCCTCAGTGGTGAAGTTTTCATACCAAAGGAGAAACCAGGCACCCCCCACCATCACCCTCAACGGAACCGCCATCCCACTCGCTGCAAAGGTCAAATACTTGGGAGTCCACATAGACGAGAAGCTAACATGGGCCGAACATGTGAAGATGCTGGTAGCAAAAGTGCGTACGAGAATCCGCTCCCTGAAACATCTACTCGACGAACGCTCCACACTACCCCTTGAAAGTAAACGGCTCCTTTACTTATCACTCATCCGACCAATTTGGCAATTTTCTTGTGGACTGTGGGGATCAGCAGCGGAAACCCATCTAAAGAAAATACAAACGACGCAAAATCGCGTGTTAAGATTAATCACGGGAAACCACTGGTACATCAGGAACTCGGTCCTTCACACTGACCTCAGCATCCCTACTGTAAAAGAGACAATTCAAACAAACTACGAAAACCTCCACACAAAAATGCTGAACCATCCAAACCCTCTCATCAACCACATGGCTGACAATCCGCCCCTACCTCGCTCCGAACGACGACTTAAGCGCAAATGCCCCCAAGACGCCATACTATGAAATATTAGAGAGAAAAAAAAAAAACTATGTCTGTTACTAACTTCTAAAGTGATTATAATTTATAATGACTTCTAAAGTTATTATAAGTTACTATAAGGGACAATCGTTGGATTGCATCCTTAATCATGTACCATGTTATTTGTTGTTATGTATTATTTTCAGCACAACTGTAATATTATATTATAATAATAAAGTTATCTTATTTAAAAAAAAAAAAAACTCTCAACCAAACTGGAGACGCCTCGGCTGTCCCTCTCAGTTTATAACAAGATCTTCCGTCAAACTAGTAAGGAGACGTCTCGTGTCTGTCTATATCTAATTGAAGGAACTTAAATTACTTTAACTTCACTCCAACAAAAACCCTGGGTAGGAGATATCCCAGTATCAAATATTAGGAGTCAGTAAAGGAAATATTTAATGCTATCAACCATGCCAAATCTATCCAAACCAAATATTTGTGTTCAGCATTGAAAAATCTATAAATCTGTTACTCGGCAAAAAATGAAGTCAAAGTTTGTTACGCATCCAATACTCTTCTGGTATTCCTAACATTTCTGGAAAAGTGACTGATTTTGTAATTTTAGCACAACGCTAATTTTTGTAAACCTAATGTAAAAATTGACCGAAACAACCTCGTCAACAACCTCGTCTTTCTTCCCTCAGGATGCCGATGTCGCCCCCTTCAACGAGCATCTCCGAAAACGTGGTCTCCGGATGCAACCCCGATCTCGATCCGCCTGAGTGGCTCAACACGTTCATCGTGGAAACGAGACGTCATGAGCTTTGGATAATTAACCAACTGATGAAAGTGAAAGAGGAGTTCTTGAGCATGGAAAATCAAAAGATAGGAGTCATCGAGAAGATTCTGAACGCTTTGGATGACAGGTTTGCCATTTTTATTATAGAATATCACTTTTAAATAACATGTAATTAGCTTTTTCAAACGTTCGCTGTTTGGAATTTTTTTTCGTTTCATTTGACGGCAAATCGAATATTATACTCTGGAAAAGACTAAAGGAACAGGAAGATGAAACAGTGGCAACTGATGTCAGGAAGTCGTTTTTCCCAAAACAAGAATATAGTATAGGTACCTGTTAATAGTACCAATATAGCGCTTTAGGCAGTCGTTTTGATCATTTGATCAGATTATTAACCCGATCTTGGAAACAGCTTCATGGTGACACTTCCTCATGCTCCAATGGTCCTCACTAGTTCCTGTCCAGGGTCCAATATTGTATGCCAAGTTGTCTATTACTCATAGACACTAATAAATTATGTGCCTACTAAAGCACATAGCCATTTCTGGTTGTTGATTTTGATTATACTCTTCGATAATGAACCATTTTTTTAACGCCCCCTCAAAATTTGTTGGTTTACATTTCAAGATACGTAAATTAAGAAAATCGAAAAGGATGTTATACCGTTATGGTTATTTGATATGGATTCTCATGTTTTTTGGGGTGCTGAGTCGATTGAAACCATTCCCGAGTCGCTAACTATAACTGCTAATCGGATAGCAACGTTTTGCACTTACTTTCTCCTTGACAAACTAATGTAATGTAATGACAACTAATCAGTACTCACGGCGCTTTTCCTCTGGTGAAGGAACACATATTTACCCAAAAACGATAATAGGGACGATAATAACTTTAGTTCTTGGGTTAGGCATCAGTTTAAACCTGTGTGGAACTAAAGTCTCTTGGTGATGGACCAAAATAATTTTGAAAAAAAAGATCAGGTTTACGTCTATCTACGAGTATCCATCTTTTTTCGTCTCGCAAAACTACCCTCAACACCCGTTTTTGATTGTACTCAATTTAGTACTTTCACTTCAATTGCACAGGTTTACAAAAACAACTCTGCAAATTCTTGACACAACGGATTATTCTATTCTTTGTGCAGATTTGTCCTGTCAAAGACGATGAATTAATTACAAATAATTTGTACCAATACGAAGATGATACACCAAAAAAATGTTTGCAAGCATTATGTCTTAATGTTTGTAATGTTTATTTTTGGGGTCGCTGAATCTGAGGTCGGTTGACCTCCATCTGGTCAGGTTTAAGGCAATTGAAGGCCAAATCGGGAGAAATCATTGAAAAAATCTGAACAAATGTTTACATAGGTTTTTGATGTCGCTTAATTTGAATATGACCTTTGTTTGCCTATCAATAATATTGATTATTATTCTTTCTGTTGCAGGGAATGAAAACTTGAAAATGAAAACTTCCCCCTGAATTCTACTTTTGTATTGTTCTTACATAAAATACAGTGCTCCAGTTCCTTTTCTAATTCTTTTACTTGTCTATGATCGACGTACCTACTTCAAGTGAGAAAAGTTCGTATTTATAAGTGGGATTTCATGGAAGTAACAAAGTGGATAAACGCCATTTCAGGCGAGATGTCTGCCCTCGCGCATCTTCGATCACAATCAACAGTTACTGTCCTTCATATGAGGAAGATACGTGCAGTCTGATTGTTTCCGCCCCCAGACGAGGAGGCTTTGAACTGAACTCAGCAGTCACTGAACCATTTTAAAATAAGTAAAATTCTCCTGAAGTTAGTGTAAAAAGTCCCTCAAATCACAATTGATCACTGATCACAATTCATGTAATCGAATTAATTTAATTCAAAGAAACACGGAGGATTATGGCGTAGGTATCTCATCTAAATTGATTAATGTATCAGTGTGGGGAAAATGACCTGTTTTGCAGAGCTCTATCTTGGGGTTTACCAGGTCTACAGAGTTGTACTACTACTGAAATTGTAAACTTACTACGACTGCATTGTAGCTTGAAAAAGAGGAAAACTCAATCATAATTCCCAGATAGTTTCCGATATAGTGCACACACTTCACCTGACTGGTTTTTTAGCTTGATAGGAATTCCGCCTTTCGAGTTCAAGACTAGAATTATTGATAATCACAAGAAATTCGAAAATTACAAAAGCAAAACAACTCGGGAAAACATTGTTAAAGAAGGAAAAGGTTATGATTCCGTTGTGAACCATCCAGCAGATTTCAGAGCTGAGTATCCATGGTAGTGATGTAGTATCCATGCAGCTGCTCATGCTTGAAGTGGCAGCACATGATGCGATTATGGAAATGTGTACCTAATGATCTTTCCTCGTATGATGGTTATGTGTGCTGTGTTTGGCTGTTCTAATTCCCATCGACATCAGAACGAGCTTAGAATTGTTTTTCACAGGTTCCCGAAGAATAAAGAAGTAGACGGTCCGATCGTTTTTCTTATGAAAACAAGCGTGTTTGTTCGAAACATTTCAATGAAGCGGACTAAATACGTGATTTAAAAAGTGAGTTGCTAAATGTTCCTCCAAAGAAAAGACTAAAACCTGATTCAGTGCCTCATATAGATATGCCATTGTCCTCTTTATCACAAAAGATCGGATGAAGCGTGCTGAGAAGAGGCAAATTTTGAAAGAAATTAGCACTATCATGAACGGCCCTGCCGAAACCAAGAATTGTTTGTTCCCTGAGGAAGGATCAGTCGAGTCAGGGATCAGAAAGGATCATCCCAGTGAATTTTTTGAGTCCGCAAAAGAATCAGCGTTAGAATTGAAGACGAATGGTGACAGAGGGCCTGATGTAGGCCGCCTCCTACTTTTGGGGGAAAACTGAAAGCTCAAGGACGAAATTGAAAACCTTAAGAAAGAACTCATAGTCGCAAAAGAGGAAACAAAAATGTATAAGAGTCACCTTCGAATTTTTGAAGGCAGATTATCGATGTCCCAGCAACTGTCAGTAATTGCTGGAAAATGCCAGTCTTGGTCTTCGGAGGACATTGCAAATGCTATTACTTTGCGTTGCCTATCTTTCAAAGCTGCTGCTTATGTGCGGGATGTGTTGAAATACCCACTTCAATAAGTGATGATGAAGCACTTCAGACGCTGACTGCAAAATCTGTTTCAGAAGCAATCCCCAATACCTTTGGAGGAAAGGAAGGTGGGACTGAAGTGGAAACATCCAATCAATGTGACTCCTTTCTTGGCGATGATGCTGAAGATGAGCAGCTCATTTCTCTCGAATCTTCAGTTGTCCTTCTAGACACGAATACTAAAGAACTTCTGGAAAAACTCGGAGGTTATTTAGCCTATCGCTACAAGAGGAAATTCCCTGACAAAGCAGAGCGGTTCGGAGTTCAGACAAGAAAAGTACCAAAGTCTCAGTGGAATGAAAATTGGCTTCTAAAAATCTCCAAGGGAAATTTGATCATACCAAATGCCGAACTTTCAAGATTCGTTGAGAACATGGAGAGGGAGTTCATCTCTTTTCATGGAGATTATAGTGATAGGAATTGTCAAGTTTTCCACCGCCTGCAAGAGAAGATCAGAATGAGCTATCCAGAAATCGACGATTTCATTGTGCGTTGTTTTACGCGAACACGAACGTTTATGCGTATACGAACGTTTATGCGTATATTCATACATGACTTTGAGTGAGGTATGCTCTTGATAAAAAGAGGAAACGCCAATGGGTTGGAGATTGCAGCCGAAAGAAGTCCAAGAAAATGAAAAAGGTTCTATCCTGAAACTTCTCGAGAACCTTGTTTAGTCACAGTTTTATAGTGGTCATAGAAGCTAAGATCTTTTTCATTCATCTTTACCTATTTTTTAGCCAATGATAATGAGTGTTATTGTTTATGTTTTTCTATTTTTTCTGAAGTTGTGTTCATCGTGTTTCCCTGCGTAACCAACAATGTACCTTATACGTAAATACAATACATAAATACTTACTTCCCTTGTTTTATTCATATCACAAAGTAACTTCAAGGAGTTTCCCCTCAAAACAATATGTAATAGGCTCAGTAAACATTCCTGAGGGGTATGAAATTATTGGGCAACATATTTTTTACAGTAGCATAAATCCTAAGGCGAAAGATCCTCGGAAATCGTGAATTGATGCGGGAATACTGTGACAAGAGATAGGGCTCGGGCGCTCAGTGTTAGCCACGTGACGTCACGTAAAAGGGGGCGTTGCCTCGGTGACCTGTACCGTCTACTTTAGTAACCGTAGGTACAAGTTTTCTCGTGAGCCGAGTAAAACGAGTTATAATATAACTGTAAGTAGCAATTCAAGGCTACAAGCCAGAGAAGTAGTTTACTCCACATAAGGTAGGTAGGCATTCAGCATAAGCACTCAGCTTTAATAACAGTAAACAGATTTAGCAATACTCTGTCAGATGGGCATAGGCGATTGACTATTCATGTAAGTTATAGCAAATATTATTTTAGTCATCATTAGTCAATCGCCTATGCCCATCTGACAGAGTATTGCTTAATCTGTTTACTTATTACTAAAGATAATTTACCTAACATACCTACTATTGTCTTGTTCATAATTAATTTAAACACTATTAAATAGTTATTAAATTTAAACACTATTAAATTTTGCATCCTTATTTTATAAAAAAAAAAAAAAAAAGGCAGTTAGACAAAATCTAGCAAGGTCCTACCATCTTGAGCCATTTAATAAGCGTAATAAGACCTCGCGAGACAATATGGGTACCCCGAAATTATTGATAGGTAACTCCCTCAATATACTGCAGAAATCTATTTTGAAAATAATTGCCAATAAACCTAGAAGATTTCCTCACTATTGGTCTTTATAACTACGTTCGAGTATTTTCCATACAACAATTATACATTAAAATGTCTCTCTCCTTCTTTCATAAACATCATGAATTTGTCAACCTCTCAAGGAACGCTCCCTACCACTTTCAATTCACCTCCCAAGCAATAGTACCCCCACCCAGAAAACCCTTCTATGGAGATCATCAAGACACATAATATGTATTATACTTACTACCAGTGGCGGATCTAGAGCCGTGCCAGGGGGGGGGGGTGTAGCATGGCCATAAGAACGAATTTCCGAATAAATAACTGGTTTTATGTAAAATGTCTCTATTTTACTTTCAGAAATTGGTTTTTGTTTTAATTTTGGTTTATTATCTTCGATAATGAACCATTGGAATCGCCCAAAGAAAAAAAATTTTAACCCCCCCCTCAAAATTTGTTGGTTTACGTTTCAAGATAGGTACGTAGATTCAGAAAATCGAATAAAAAAACTCTGCAAATTCTTGACAACGGTTTATTATCTTCCTTGTGCAGATCACCCTTCTGTCTATACCAGACTGTGTTGCAAATCGGCACCATACCATATTCTCACCGTACTCATACCATACCATACGAATTTCTTTCCTATCATACCATACTGTACCAAATCATACATACAATAATATACCATACCATACTCATACCATGTCATACAAACCGAGTGACTATTGAAATGTCATCCATTTCTGACCTATATTTAAAATTTCAAGTATCTAGCTCATCATCAAAATTTAATTTGTTTAAACAAATAGGTATTATTTAAACAATTTTACAGACAAGAAACCGAGTGAATATTGCATTGTGATCCATTTCTGACCTATATTTAAAATTTCAAGTACCTAGCTCATCATCAAAATTTAATTTGTTTAAACAAATAGGTATTATTTAAACAATTTTACAGATGAGAAACCGGGTGAATATTGCAATGTGGTCTATCCCCGACTCACGGTTAAAATTTCTAGACTGTAGTTTACCGGGAAGATGTAAAAAGGTAGTTTTATTCTGGGCGTCTGGGGGTTGGGTCACATAACGGCCGTTTTCGACGCGAAAGTTTAGAGTTTTTCCTAAAACTTTGCACGGTCACAGTGCTGTGAACGAACGGCTGTGGGCACTTTGCCCAGTTAGCGTTGAGCTAAAATTACGAAATTTGGTTTCTGGGTTTGGACCAGCCCCACAAACTTTTCATAACCCTAGGTCAAGGGGAAGGGGTTCAAAACGAAATTTAAAATTTCGACGATGTCTTATCTCCAAATATTTAACTGAACCGTGTAAATTTTAGTTCACCTTTGAATGACCTGAAAAATTACGAATCTTTTAAGACCAACTGGATTTTTGTGCGACCAGCCGTTCGTTCACAGTGAGCGCGCAAAGGTTTAGAAGAAACACTAAACTTCGCGTCTAAAACGGCCGTTAGGTGGGTCAACCCCCAGACGCCCAGAACAAAACTACCTTTTTTCATCTTCCCGGTAAACTACAGTCTAGAAATTATAACCGTGATTTGGGGATAGACCACATTGCAATATTCACTCGGTTTCTCATCTGTAATTATCATAATAATCATTAAGTCACAATGGGCCAGCCCGTTACATTTAGTAGCCAAGAAAAATGGAACCTGGAGCATATGTGGTAGTTCAAAGTAGAATAGTCCTCGACATGATTCTGAACGCTTTGAATGACAGTTTCGCCATTTTTATTATAGAATATCACTTTTAAATAACATGTAATTAGCTTTTTCAAACGTTCGCTGTTTGGCAATTTTCTTTCTTTTTTTTTTTTTCGTTTCATTTGACTGCAAATCGAATATTATACTCTGGAAATGACTAAAGGAACAGGAAGATGAAACAGTGGAAACTGTTTTTCAAGGAGTCGTTTTTCACAAAACAAGAATATAGTATAGGTACCTGTAAATGGTACGAAAATAATCATTAGGCAGTTGTTTTGATAATTTGATCAGATTTAACCCAATCTTGGAAACAGCGTCATGGTGATACTTCCTCATGCTCAAATGGTCCTCACTAGTTCCTGTCCAGGGTCCAATATTGTATGCCAAGTTGTCTATTACTCATAGACACTAATAAATTATGTACCTACTAATGCACATAGCCATTTCTGTTTGTTGATTTTGGTTTATTATCTTCGATAATGAACCATTGGAATCGACCAGAGAAAAATTTTTTTAACGCCCCCTCAAAATTTGTTGGTTTACGTTTCAAGATACGTAGATTCAGAAAATCGAATTTAAAAAAATCCGTCCGTACGCCGCTCAGTGGATAGAAACAGCAGTTTTTGTACAAAAACCTCTGAGATGATTGAACTTGATATGGATTCTCATGTTTTTTGGGGTGCTGAGTCGATTGAAACCATTCCCGAGTCGCTAACTATAACTGCTAATCGGATAGCAACGTTTCGCACTTATTTTCTTCTTGATAAACTGTACTGTATGTAGTACTATATGTACTGTATGTATGTACTATGAAATTCATCTTTTTTTTTTGTTACATGTAAACATTTGTTCAGATTTTTTCAATAATTTCCCCCGATTTGGCCTTCAATTGACCTTGAACCTGACCAGATGGAGGTCAACCGACCTCAGATTCAGCGACCCCAAAAATAAACATTACAAACATTAAGACATAATGCTTGCAAACATTTTTCTTGGTTTATAATATTCGTATTTGTAGAAATTATTTGTAATTAATTCATCGTCTCTATTTATAAGCGTTTTATCTATCATTTCGTGAATTAGACAGGACAATTTGCCGCTCAATTTGAATATGACCTTTGTTTGCCTCAGCAAGGTCATCTGAAGGTCAACCACCTTGGGGGAATCTTAGATAAATATGTACACATTTTTCCGACATTTCCTCCAATTTGACTTTCAAAATGACCTAAAACCTCACCCGATGGAGGGCAACTCTATTTGCTAGAGCATTTCCTTAGTGACTGACTATGAACAGCTCAAGTAGCCGGGTCTCCTCACATCGTCACTTGAGCATTTCCTTTCAACTTAGTGAGGGACTATGAATTCCGCCCTAAGACATATGTGTTGCATACCTACTGCTAGCATACACTTTTCTTCTGTTTTTTGTAAACCTGTGTTATCCAATGAATTATAAGTGAATTCAATGCGTTATTTAGAACTTTCAGCCCAGTTATCTTTTTAGATCTGATTATTGTCAAATTTTTGACATTATTGTCAAATTTTTGAGTTCAGTTGAGTAATAATTATTCATTATTATTCATTAATATTAATTATTATTCTTTCTTTTGCAGGGAATGAAAACTTCCCCCCGAATTCTACCTTTGTATTGTTTATTTAAAATACAGTGCTCCAGTTCCTTTTCGAATTTTTTTTTCTTGTCTATGATCGACGGACTTCAAATGAAAATATTTCGTATGCGGGTTGACTACTTTCAGGGGCTCTTCATCGAAAATATGTTATACAGTTTATTTTTTATGGCGATGGGAGCGATATTTGGTTAAAAAAATCTTCGAAAATTCGCTAAAAAGGGGTGCTTTATGAATCAATTTTAAAACAAAGTGTATTCGAAAAGAAAAATCCAGAGATAGGAACACTTTTACAAAATTAAGAGACCAATTCAATAAAACTGTACAAGTTATAAATTCAAATTGAATAAATCTGCAAAACAGGCAATTTTTCCCCAAAAGTGCAAATTTTATGTAACGGTCATTTTTGTAGTCGCGTACCGGCCAAACTACTGTTCCTATAAAATGGTCATGAGAGAATAATTTGAAGACAATTTAAGACCAGAATGGTCTCTTTGGGCTACAGCTCCAAAACTATTCGTCCGATCCAAAACTTCTTTTAGGAAAAAAATTACCTGTTTTGCAGAGCTCTATTTTATAATATAGGTATGTAATACTTGAAATGACTCACCCCATTGATAATTTATTCTTGATAGATTTAGTCCAATTTATTTAACTACTTACCCATGTTTCCTCGTTTTTCAAAAAATAAATTCAGCCCTATTTGTACCCAGGTGCCTAAGTAAACCTCATGTGAATAAATTTATCTTTCTTACTTTAAACATGGGCCACAGGATATTATACCAAAATTTAGTATAATATATTATATAATGTTTTATTTAATAAAACAAAGGTTTCTTTTTAACTGTTTTTTATATGGCTGAACGAATATTTAAAAAAAAAAATAATAAATGGGTACTTTTTTCACTTGGTACTGGATTATAACTTTAATCACTAAACTTTTAAACTTTAAATGTCTCCACTCCTTACATGGATGAGGAACTATACCCAGAATCTGTACTGATTGCATCTTCATCATTCTGTAAGTACATAATGTTCTTGTACAAATGGAAGGGACGGCGGTGAGGAAGGGGGATACGGTGATCCGAAGATACTGCAACCTGTTCGCCTTCTCTTCCTGGGTCTTGGATCACGACCCGAGTACGAGTACCAGTCCTCACCCCCACTATCTACTACAATCCTCCGTGTTGTTAATTTATACCTAGCGGGTCAACTTCTGATGATGGCGATAAATCAATGAAGTCCTCAGACGAGACTGATGAGCTTGTTGAGGATGAAGGCTTTTCATCTATAAATGTCTGGAATAAACCATATTATTAATATTAATAGGGATTAATTAACATGCTTCAAGTTTAAACTAAATAATAGGTACTTACCGTTGATGTTACTTCTGGGTCATGAAGAAGGGTTCGGCATGATGCCTCAGCAGAAAGCATGATTGGAATTCTGCCTTTCGAGTTCAAGCAATTCTTATTTATTTGCCTCTTTCCTGACGATGGACGAGTGCAAACTAGAATTATTGATAATCTCAAGAAATTCGAAAATGACAAAAGCAAAACAACTCGGGAAAACATTGTTAACAAAGGAAAAGGTTATGATTCCGTTGTGAACCATGCAGCAGATTTCAGAGATGAGTATCCATGGTAGTGATGTAGTATCCATGCAGCTGCTCATGCTTGAAGTGGCAGCACATGATGAGATGATGGAAATGTGTAATGATCTTTCCTCGTATGATAAACAAAATAGTTACCTAGGTGTGTCTGTAAGTGAAGACTTCAGGGGAAAAACGGGCTAACTCAATTTTTCCTAAACGTTCAGGAGATTCAATTTTCCCTCCTTAATTGCCTGTAGGTATTCTTCACTTTTTTTAAGAAAGCCAATTTTTAAGAGATTAAAAATACTTAGATTCATTGTCCACTGTAGAACGAAATAAATTAATCGATTTTTATAAAGTTTGAAATGAGGTGGCCATAATATTATGGCATTGAACATCCAAAGGTCCAGCTGAGCAGAGGAAAAACGAGGTATTTATGTGCTATGCGGGTCTGAACAAAGGTATCTTACACCCTATTACTGAATTAAAACTTGATTCAAGAATCAAACCGACATCAAATCATCATAGAAACTCACTATCATCCACAAAACATCTTTTGGGTACGGCTAAAAGAAGCTAAAACAACAACAAGGCAACTAATTATTTCCATTTTATTAAAATTTAATTCGGTGTGTGAAAAAGTACTCATATGACTCGATACTCTTCAGTATCGAATATTTTTATTCGATATCTGAGTAGTATCGAATATTTGTTTCGATACTAGTATCGAGTAATGGTATCGAATATTTTGTAGGTACTTGTTTTATATAAAAATTATTACCGACGTAGGTAGGTGGAATTAAAACCCCAGAATTATATCGGTACATTTTATTTTTAATTAATTTCATCAACCGGTGTGTCAAAAATTATAAGCTGTAATAAACGCAGAAGATCCGCAAACAATAATGACACACAACAAACTTAGATATTTTAATAAATACCCGAACCATAAACCTAACTGATGAATAGACTTGCTTATACGCAAGGTAATGGTACCAAAAGCGGATAGTGCTCCAGTTTGTTATTTATTATATAGTTTTGTTGTACGTTGATGAAAGAAGAACAACTTAATAATAACAACAACATAATACGAGTATGTTATTATACACTTGTAGCTGGGCTCCTTGTGTCCACCATCCTTGTTTTATTTTCTAGTAAACAATAAAATATAATTTGAAGAAAAATGTAATAGAGGATAATATCTTATGTAAATAGAAATATGGAATAAACAACTCCCCCCCCCCCAACCGCACAGGGCATGCCCTATGGTTGCGGGGTATACCTATTTCATTTATTGCACATTAATGTACATTCCTCATCATAAGACGAAATTTTATGGAGAGTCATTCCATGTACAGGCCGTACGTCTGTACACGGACTACCTACAGGCACATATTTCAGAAGGACATTGCTTTTCAATCGTTTAAAAAAGTGTTTAAATCATAACTATTGAAAATGTACTAAAGTAGAGTTTTTTTTTTTTTTTTGTATTTGTGACGCATGACAATTTATTTTTAGCTCGTGGCAAGCTCACACAGATTGATGTAATTTATTTGTATTATTTTTATTCACAATCCCCCCTATTCTTTCAACAGCTATTTGAGCCCTTGACTGAAATCATCATAGAAACTCACCATCATCCACAAAACATCTTTTGGTTACGGCTGAAAGAAGCTAAAACAACAACAACAACAAGGCAACTAAATCGGAGATCATCATCATACCTCTGGGACAGAGTCACAGAAAACCCTACTATACTACGTATAAAATTTATTTAATAAGCCGAGCGACTCGTCATATTACAATTCGACAATTGTCAATACAATTCGTAATTGAAAAGCGGTGTTAGAAGGGTATAGTAGGGTTTTAGTATAGTATATTAGGGTTTTCTGTGGTTAGAACTAAGCACTATCTTCAACAGTGGTAAAAATCTAGATGTTGAGTTACTCTGTGCTGTTTTCCGTCCTGGTTAGATCTTCACCACGACTGTTGGTGATAAGGTACGTTCTTTATAATAATTGAAATTATTTACTTATTGCACTTTATTTAGATAATCCCGGTCATCTTATTAGTTTATACGATTTACAATGAAACGGTTAAGTAGTCAGGAGTTCCATTACATTGACTTGGCTAGGCTACAAGCGGACAGCAAGGTAAATGTTCTCAACTTAGGTATGTCATTCTGTTATCACTTGTGGTTCTTCATTTTTTATATTTTACTTTGTGTAGTACAGAATCTGTACTACAGATCATAAGAATGTTTAAGCAAATAGTAGGATTTATCGGTCGGAATCAATCTGGCCGCTGTACCTACCGACTTCGGAACTGAAGGCAAGGAAGGCCTTGGATAAACCTGGAGAGAAGATGAAGTCGTTCATAGAGCTGACTGAGGCATTGGCTTGTATTTTGAGTCTTCTAAAAACGTGCTTTTTCAAAGATTCAAGTTTTTCAAAAGTAAAAGAAAAACCGGGCGACCCGTTGTGGATTTTGTAAATGACTTGACAAAAGCTGCCACTTGTTGCGAATTCGCTGAAAACGAGAAAATCATTTGAAACGAGCTTTTACAACAACTGAAGGGTCCTTGATCGAACGCCTCCTAGTAGAAGGTGGGTCGTTGACGTTGGAAATCTGTCAGAAATGGGAGGTGCCGACGAATGAGAATAAAACTCAGGGTTCTGGAAATGATCCAGAGCTCTCTATCTCGGAAGCAGTAAACCCCCCAACTTGATCTCTGATAAACGTGAGTGGCGATTTTCTATCATTAAACAGAATTGAAAAGAATGAAATTGGATCTTAAAATCACCCCGTGGCACTTTCATTCCGTTCACCTCACTGCTATAACTCTTGAACATTTATAGGTAGGCTCAGTCAACAAATAATGATAAGGTGGTTGAAATTGAAACGGTGTTTTACTGTTCCTCTGATACATGGGATGAAACACAGTTGAAAGCAGAGACTGCACTGAATAAATTAGGCACTTGGATGTCCGCAAATAAGTTAACCTTAAACGTAGAGAAAACTACGTTTGTCCCCTTCAGCCTCGATCATAGAAATCCTCCAGAGCTTCATGCTCTTCACATCTACACACATGCATGTAGTGGTGTACTCTGTACGAACTGTCAGTTAGTTAAGCCTACTAATAAAGCCAAATACCTAGGGGTCCACTTTGAAACCCATTTGAAGTTTGTAACCCAAATTCAAAGCATTAACTTGAAATTAAGAAAATTGTTGTATGTTTTCTCTAAACTCGCTCGAATTCTGAACATAGCCTACGTTTAAGACAAGACAAGTTTACTTCGCGCTAGTGGAATCTGTATTAACTTATTGTTTGCCGGTTTGGATTTACTGGCTGTAAAACACAAAAAGCTATAATAATTATTAGAATAATAAGTAGAAAAAGGCGGCTTGAACATACAGACCCACTTTTCCTTGAACTCAAAATTCGTTCATTTCCTAAACTATTTTTATTCAATAACATTAAACAAATAATAAAAACAAAGCACTACAACTTACCAGCTCACAATGCCACCACACATCTCAAATATGATTGTAATATTGAATACCCGCTGTATCGAACCACCTTTGCCCAAATATCTTACAAATAGTGAGGGATAAGATTCTTTAATACCCTCCCACCATCGTTAAAGCAGTTTATATTATATAATAAAACAACTAAGATTGTAAAAACCCGTATCGTACTGTATCTAATGAGCGAAATCTAATAGTTATTTTACTTTTATTGTACGATTGCATTTACTATGAACTACTACTAGGTACTATTACTATTGCAGTTATTATACCTACTACCATTGTACTATTGCACTGTTCACTCTGTATGCTGAGAATCATAGCTCATCCATCCCTCCAACGCTATGTGGATCTTCAGACTCTTCCAATGAACCCAACTACCCCGAAGGCAGTAAATATATCATTTCATTGGAACTGTTGTAGGTGCTGAACTCCCAGTAGTGACGATTTTAGGTGTCGTACCAGAACTGGTTGACGATGGTCCTAAGCCGCCAACAGAGTCGAATTTGTGACGACGATGATTCAAGGAGATACAGCGATTCCCGCGAATACAGTGATCATGATGAGAAACCTTCAACGAGGAGGACGGGAAAGAAACCCCCTGACCTAATTAGGTAGTTGATTGGTGTATGTATTTAGGTTTGCTATGTTCACTATTCCATTTCATTTCAACAGGTCCAGAAAGCTCAATGTGTGATGTATGCGGAAAAATATACGCACGCCCTTGTCATTTGAAACGTCACTTGAAGGTGGACAGTGGTAACTTCAATTAGGTAAGTTGGTTTCAATTGATGGCCTCATCTCGTTTATTTTTTTATGGTTACAACTTGCTTGACCTACAGTTTGAAAAATAGATACCTATTGAATGAATGAGTCGTAACCTCAATCCCCCCCAAAAAACACTCCGTGTAAAAATCACCCCGCCTCGCAAATATCATTCTTCAGAGGCCGGAAAAAGTTATGATATCCACTTTCCCCGCCCGCCCTTTTCCTCATTAAGGAGCTAAGTATAATGAAAAGCTTAACCACTTCACAAGCACCGTACCCCTTTCGAAATCTCCCCTTGGCGCTATTGCGAGACGTTTTTATTACTTCCACAAGCAACTACGCAAGTTGCAAGAGTGTTTTTTGGGGGGATATCACATCTTTTTGTTGTTGAAGTGGGTCATGTTATGAAGAAGGTCTATGCGAAATTTCAAGTCGATTGGTCCTTTTACCCAGGCTGTAGACTCGTCAAAATTGCCAAAATTAGCCTAAATTTCAGGTTTTTTGTTTCTAAAAGTTTTTTGGGTTGAGATAATGGGTTAAACTTTCAAAAGGCACTGGCTGATGTTGAAACGAAGCTCTGTGCAAAATTTCAAGTCAATCCGTGAAGGTGGAAAGGCCTAACTGATTAAGGAGAAGAAGAACAGGTAAGGGTGAAAACCCGGGTTTTTGAAGTTATATAACTCGGCTCCCTTTAAAGATATCGACTTGAATCTTTCAAAAGGCACTTGCTACACTTGAAACGAAGCTCCGTGCAAAATTTCAAGTCAATCGGCGAAGGTGGAGAGGCTGTAGCCTTGACCGACTGAAAAAAGTAGAAAAACATGGTAATTGGTTTTTGAAGGTATATAACCCGGCTCCCTTCAGACGTAGCGACTTGAAACTTTCAGAGCTTTCTCTTATCCACACCAAAAAGATCCAAACCAAATTTCAAGTTGATCGGTCAACTAGGAGCCGAGATATGGCCAAAATTAGCCTAAATTACCCTAAATTTTAGTTTTTTGTCCCTAATTTTTTTTTTGGTTGAGATAATGGGTTATTTCGTTCAAATGGCACTGAGACATGCTATAAAGAAGGTATGTAAAAAAATTCAAGTCGATTGGTCCTTTTACCCAGGCTGTAGACTCGTCAAAGTGGACAGAATTTTCCTAAAGTTTCTGGGTTTTTGTTTCTAAAACTTTTTTGGGTTGAGATAATGGGTTAAATTTTATATAAGGCTCTGTCTCAAGGTTAAATGAAGCTCTGTGCAAAATTTCAAGTCAATCGGTCAACGTGGAGAGGTTCCAGCCTTGCCTGTCTGAACAAGGAGAAGAAGAAGGAGAAGAACAATCTAAGGCCGTAAAACCGGATTTTTGAAGTTATGTAGCTCGGCTCCCTTTAGACCTATCGATTTGAAACTTTCAGGGCTTTCTAATATACACTCAAAGAAGACCCACACCAAATTTCAAGTTGAACGGTCAAATAGGAGCCGAGATATGGATACCTCGAAAACGCGTTTCGTGACGTCCGGTAAACATACACTTATAACCGTTCGTTTTCTCAACTTCTTTGCTTGGCGGGGCGGAACGCTACCGCGTTCCTAGATCTTCGTACCCTTATATTTTAGCCACCTATTTAGTTTTGCCAGCTCTTATAAATCCCTTTCGGTTTCAGGGACTAAGCCTTATGAATGTACCAAATGTGATTTTCGCGCTGCCCTGAAGTCAGCAGTGAGTTCTCATATGAGAGTCTATGAAGGTCAGTATTGGGATGATGAAATTAAATTTGTTTTTCTTTTAGATCTTCCCTTGGGGTTTTGTATTCGTACCTGTCAACTAGGTTAATGAGGTAAACATGAGTAGTATTTCAATGAAAATTTTGAAAATTACTTAGGTATAGGTTGGCTCTTTGATGGTCTTACATTAATGAGTGTAGAGGGTTAGAACTCTCCTAATGTAAACAATATTTCGTGTTTCCTAAAAATTATAGGTTGCCAGAAGATGTAATGAAAGATGGTCCGCGCAAGGACGAAAAGGGGAATCTAACACAAATCTAGACGATCGAATGACCCGCTCAAAAGCAAGAATTCGTAAATCGAGGAGTCGGAGTAGGACCAGCCCCAGTCCATCCAACCTTCGTTCATCATCACGACATGCGGATATCTACAATCATAGAGATCGTCGAAGGGGATCCAGGTTTGACAACCAGATAAATCTCATCGACTAGTTCAGTTAGTTAACAGTTAGTGTAGCTTTGGAAGAATCCATTCGACTCGGGTCTGGGTACCTACTGTGTGCCAATCGTTTCCTGTTTCTGGTCCTCCACCAATTAACCAGTGACTGGTGGACAGACTGACAACAATTTCCTCAATGGCTAATTTTTTTTTAACGGATAGTTTCTAGTTAAACTAGACAGCAAAAAAACGGCGCACCTCGTATTTTTGTAGAAATACACGCCCAACCTTTGTTTTGAACGAATTATGGTTTCTACATGGTTAGTGCAGTCTTTCATAACAATAACACAGTATGATTACCTCAAGGTCCATTAGAATATGCGGACCTTTGCCATTGAAAATTCTCAATTAGATTTGGAAATTTCTCAATTTGATTTGGAAATTCCTCAATTTGATTTGGAAATTTCTCAATTTGATTTGGAAAATTCTCTATTTGATTTGGAAAATTCTCAATTCGACTTGGAAATTCTCGATTTGACTTGGAAAAGCTCTAGTAAAAACTGACTGGGGATGGGATACAAAACAGGGCCCCTGGCATGGGAAGAAAAAGTGAAAGCTCTGGATTGTTTCCGAAAGGGAACGACCTGGGAGGCCGATTGATGGTAAGCCAATAGAAAGGGTTTTTTGAAAGGCTAGCGACGAGATAATGGCCTGGGTAGGGTAATGGTCAAATGCTAGGATGGATTTACGGTTTACAAGATAAGGGATTAAGGGGACAACAATTGATTTTGAAAGTGTGTTTTTCCCCAAGAGACCCAGATGTGTTTTTCCCAAGGTGATACTTCAGGAGATTAGAAAGCCAGTTAATGCTAGGTTCTAACGGGATAATAGCAGATTTTGAAAGTATGATTTTCCCAAGGAACGGTAATACTCCAGGAGATTAGAGAACCAGTTAGTTTGGGAGATTGGAAAATATTAAATGAATATGGAATTAATATGAACTGAGAGGCTGCGGCCGAACACAGCTTATGAATGTTATTCTCCCATTTGAGGAAAACCTCGTGCTTGGGGGAGGAGTCACACATCCGCTGTATGGGTACAATGTTGAAAATAATAAATTACTAGATTATACTGGTACCTATTAGTATAGCTAATACATAATCATTTTTTCTTTTCGAAAGAGCTTACAATACTTTGGAGGCAAACAGTCTTTTCACTGAAATTTTGAATGAGTCCAAAGACAGAGAATCCCTTACGTTCCCTGGCAAATCATTATAAAGCTTGGCACCACGGTATAGACAGGAGCTGGCCCGCCGTAGTCAGGCGGAAGGGGATCTCACTTCCGCAACCCCGGGTGTTTGACCTATTTATTCGATAAGAGTATCAGGATACTGTCTGGATACATTTAGAGGTCTCAATTAATGTCACTGTGTTGAATGTAGTAGCGGCAGTAGGGACTTGGAACAACCTAAGAAGCTCCATTGAAGGAAAACGCTTACACTTTTTTAAAAGAATTTTATCAAGGATTTTTGGACAATTATGAGAGGTTTGAGTATACAGGGTGGATGGGGATCAGTGTGAAATTTATTTTTTGGGTAAAACTACATCGAAAATGGAGTAGAATGCCGCCAAAGTGAGGGTACTATCTCAATCCATTGGATAGTTATGATTTTTGTAGTGTTTAAACGGTCAACTCCGACCTCACTTCATGAAATCGAGTTTTCTGGAACACTGAAGAGTCCATTTTAATTTTATTATACATTTTCGGATTCAGCATTAAATTTCCTATAAGATAAACATAATTTCAATCCTATAAAATTTCGATAACTCTGTTCATAATCGCAGTGAAAGAGAAACATTTAAAAATTTAAGATTTTTCGATAAAATTCGAAACAGAGCCGATGTTCCAAAAATAGGCCCAGAAGTTGTCAAATCTCATAAAAACTTCCTCATTTCATGAGCTTTCCAACGGTATACTCAATTTCAGGATTAAGACATTTTTTTTTTGAGAAATTAAGTTTTAAATACAAAAAACCAAGGTGGGGGCGTCAATCTTGGTAGGGAAGGGGGTGCAAGGAGTTCTCACGTCCTCATTCCTTTCTGTTTCTTTATTCTTATTTTCTGTTAAAAAACCTGCAAATTAAAATATTAATATCGGCTCTGTTTCGAATTTTATCGAAAAATCTCAAATTTTTAAATGTTTCTCTTTCACTGCGATTATGAACAGAGTTATCGAAATTTTATAGGGTTGAAATTATGTTTATCTTATAGGAAATTTAATGCTGAATCCGAAAATGTATAATAAAATTAAAATGGACGCCTCAGTGTTCCAAAAACTTGATTTCATGACGTGAGGTCGGAGTTGACCGTGAAAACACTAAACAAAATTATAACTATCCAATGGATTGAGATAGTACCCCCACTCTGGCGGCATTCTACTCCATATTCGATGTAGTTTTACCCAAAAAAAATTTTCACACTGATCCCCATCCACCCTGTACCTAGTAGGATTTGCACCTCCCCAAGCTGCGACACTATAGGATAACACTTTGTGGGCAAAATAAATATTTTCACTGATTATCCATGGAAAGGAAACCTCGTACTTCCAGACTAATTCCTGTTAGCCTCCTCAATCTACGACAGAGCATAGCAACATGGTCCCTCCAACACAGGCACTGGTCCAGCACAACACCCAAATATCTAATCGAGCTCACTTTTGATACATGCAGTATCCATATGACATCCTGACTCGTGACATTTCAAGCTTTCAATGGCACTAACATTTGCGGAGCGCAAAGCGAAACAGACAAAATGGGTCTTTCTAACGTTCAGTTCAAAGCAATAATTGCTTTGATAAATAGCTGACTGAGAAATAATTATTATTTCTCAGCCACCTATTTATCTGACTCAATGAGCTCCCCGCCTTTCGCTCCACTTTATCCCATGTCCTCCCCTTGATTAAGACAACTGTATCATCAGCAAAACAAATCATCCTCCCATCAATTCGTACTTTAAGCTATGAGTTGATGTATATTATAAAAAAAACCGGTTCCTGTGGAATACCAAACTCGAAGGAACCCGGTTGGCTCATGCATCCTGCAATTTTTACGGATTGCTGTCTATGAGATAAATAGCTTTTTTATCCACCTTACAAAACCCAGCTCAAAGTTGCCTCCCAAAATTGTTTGTAAATTGATGGAAATATACCCGTTGAGAAACTCAAATTTACTAGGTACGCCAAGGGTTTGGCAATGTTATCTTTAATTTTCTTGAGAATTTCTGCACTTACATTTTCGAAACCGGGGCTTGACCCTCCCTTCAAGCCTTCTATAGTTTTTATTATGTCCGCCTAATTAGCTCTGAAAAATGCTTCCTCATTAACACGTGGTTGCGGGAAAACCAAGTCACGGTCATCATCCCCAAAACCATTATCATTAGCTCCAATCTGTTCCGCCACTCTTTTCCCTACAGATGAAAAATGATGATTGAATATATTTCCTATTTCCTCTGGGGTTTCAGCAGTTCTATAAGAAGTACCGTCATGCTGAATTGATACAACGTCCCTACGTGCTCTACGTCTCCCTGTTGTCTCCATTAATAGTGGACCAAATACGCTTGGAATCGTTTTTTGCTCCGTCGATTATTCCCCCAAAGTAGGTATTTTTTTTTATAAGGATATCATGTATACAAGTTTATTACTGAACCTTTTGAATCCAGATTTCAAATTCAAGTCATCGGGCCTTTTATTTAATTTTAAAGTCAATTTTTCCTTCAAACGTATGCTAGTAAGCAAACCGGGAGTTATCCAAGGTTTAAGTATGCGTTTTTTTATGATTTAAGGAATAGGGAAGCTTACATGAATGCAGATGGGCCTGTAGAGCAGCATGATAAGCATGAGCACATTGATCGACATCATCGGAATGTAGCACCACTTCCAATGCTTCACCACCAAGACATACATTTAGTTTCCCATATTTTTAAACTCCTGCAGCCCACTCAAGTCAGCCTCGCTCACAAGAGCAGCCTGATCTCCACCCTTTCTGATAATCTTTCAATTTCACGTTTCAGGGATACATTTTCCTCACATAACTTCTCATTCGTCTTCGTCAGATCCTTGACAGTATTCTCCAGTGAAGCAACCTTTGTCAAGAAAGGTGTGACTAGAAAGGTCACTTTTCACCAAGACTTGGTGAAAATGGTTTTTCCGTTTTTCCCACTAGATTTTCCAAAAAATCCCACTTTTTGGTTTATTATCTTCGATAATGAACCATTGGAATCGCCCAAAGAAAAAAATTTTTTAACCCCCCCTCAAAATTTGTTGGTTTACGTTTCAAGACACGTAGATTCAGAAAATCGAATAAAAAAACTCTGCAAATTCTTGACACAACGGTTTATTATCTTCCTTGTGCAGATCACCCTTCTGTCTATACCAGACTGTATTGCAAATCGGCACCATGCCATATTCTCACCGTACTCATACCATACCATACGAATTTCTTTCCTATCATACCATACTGTATTATACCAAACCATACATACAATAATATACCATACCATACTCATACCATGTCATACAAACCGAGTGAATATTGAAATGTCATCCATTTCTGACCTATATTTAAAATTTCAAGTATCTAGCTCATCATCAAAATTTAATTTGTTTAAACAAATAGGTATTATTTAAACAATTTTACAGACAAGAACCCGAGTGAATCCAGTTCTGTGATCCAGTTCTGACCTATTTTTAAAATTTCAAGTCAATAGCTCATCATCAAAATTTAATTTGTATTATTACAAAAAGGTATTATTTAAACAATTTTACAGATGAGAAACCGAGTAAATATTCCAATGTCGTCTATCCCCGACTCACGGTTAAAATTTCTAGACTGTAGTTTACCGGGAAGATGACAAAAGGTAGTTTTATTCTGGGCGTCTGAGGGTTGGGTCACATAACGGCCGTTTTCGACGCGAAAGATTAGTGTTTTTCCTAAACCTTTGCGCGCTCACTGTGAACGAACGGCTGGTCGCACAAAAATCCAATTGGTCTTAAAAGATTCGTAATTTTTTAGGTCATTCAAAAGTGAACTGAAAATTACACGTTTCAGTTAAATATTTTGAGATATGACATCGTCGAAATTTTAAATTTCGTTTTGAACCCCTTCCCCTTGTCCTAGGGTTATGAAAAGTTTCGAGGACCATTGTGGGGCTGGTCCAAACCCAGAAACCGAATTTCGTAATTTTAACTCAACGCTAACTGGGCAAAGTGGCGCGGACGGCGTACGGGGGACGGCGTACGGCGTACGGCGGACGGACGGATTTTTTTTTATTCGATTTTCTGAATCTACGTGTCTTGAAACGTAAACCAACAAATTTTGAGGGGGGGGTTAAAATTTTTTTTTCTTTGGGCGATTCCAATGGTTCATTATCGAAGATAATAAACCAAAAAACTCTGCAAATTCTTGACACAACGGTTTATTATCTTCCTTGTGCAGATCACCCTTCTGTCTATACCAGACTGTATTGCAAATCGGCACCATACCATATTCTCACCGTACTCATACCATACCATACGAATTTCTTTCCTATCATACCATACGAATTTCTTTCCTATCATACCATACTGTATTATACCAAATCATACATACAATAATATACCATACCATACTCATACCATGTCATACAAACCGAGTGAATATTGAAATGTCATCCATTTCTGACCTATATTTAAAATTTAAGGATCTAGCTCATCGTCAACATTTAATTTGTTTAAACAAATAGGTATTATTTAAACAATTTTACAGACAAGAAACCGAGTGAAAATTGCATTGTGATCCAGTTCTGACCTATTTTTAAAATTTCAAGTCCATAGCTCATCATCAAAATTTAATTTGTATTATTACAAAAAGGTATTATTTAAACAAATTTTACAGATGAGAAACCGAGTGAATATTGCAATGTGGTCTATCCCCGACTCACGGTTAAAATTTCTAGACTGTAGTTTACCGGGAAGATGTAAAAAGGTAGTTTTATTCTGGGCGTCTGTGGGTTGGGTCACATAACGGCCGTTTTCGACGCGAAAGTTTAGTGTTTTTCCTAAAACTTTGCGCGGTCACTGTGAACGAACGGCTGGTCGCACAAAAATCCAATTGGTCTTAAAAGATTCGTAATTTTTCAGGTCATTCAAAGGTGAACTAAAATTTACACGGTTCAGTTAAATATTTGGAGATAAGACATCGTCGAAATTTTAAATTTCGTTTTGAACCCCTTCCCCTTGACCTAGGGTTATGAAAAGTTTCGAGGATCATTGTGGGGCTGGTCCAAACCCAGAAACCAAATTTTGTAATTTTAGCTCAACGCTAACTGGGCAAAACGGCGTGGACGGCGGACGGCGGACGGCGTACGGGGGACGGCGTACGGCGTACGGCGTACGGCGGACGGACGGATTTTTTTTTATTCGATTTTCTGAATCTACGTATCTTGAAACGTAAACCAACAAATTTTGAGGGGGGGTTAAAAAAATTTTTTCTTTGGGCGATTCCAATGGTTCATTATCGAAGATAATAAACCAAAAAATCCGTCCGTCCGCCGTACGCCGTCCCCCGTACGCCGTCCGCCGTCCGTGGCACTTTGCCCAGTTAGCGTTGAGCTAAAATTACGAAATTTGGTTTCTGGGTTTGGACCAGCCCCACAATGATCCTCGAAACTTTTCATAACCCTAGGTCAAGGGGAAGGGGTTCAAAACGAAATTTAAAATTTCGACAATGTCATATCTCCAAATATTTAACTGAACCGTGTAATTGTTAGTTCACTTTTGAATGACCTGAAAAATTACGAATCTTTTAAGACCAATTGGATTTTTTTGCGACCAGCCGTTCGTTCACAGTAACCGCGCAAAGGTTTAGGAAAAACACTAAACTTTCGCGTCGAAAACGGCCGTTATGTGACCCAACCCCCAGACGCCCAGAATAAAACTACCTTTTTACATCTTCCCGGTAAACTACAGTCTAGAAATTTTAACCGTGAGTCGGGGATAGACCACATTGCAATATTCACTCGGTTTCTCATCTGTAAAATTGTTTAAATAATACCTTTTTGTAATAATACAAATTAAATTTTGATGATGAGCTATTGACTTGAAATTTTAAAAATAGGTTAGAACTGGATCACAGAACTGGATTCACTCGGTTTCTTGTCTGTAAAATTGTTTAAATAATACCTATTTGTTTAAACAAATTAAATTTTGATGATGAGCTAGATACTTGAAATTTTAAATATAGGTCAGAAATGGATGACATTTCAATATTCACTCGGTTTGTATGACATGGTATGAGTATGGTATGGTATATTATTGTATGTATGATTTGGTATAATACAGTATGGTATGATAGGAAAGAAATTCGTATGGTATGGTATGTGTACGGTGAGAATATGGTATGGTGCCGATTTGCAATACAGTCTGGTATAGTCGGAAGGGTGATCTGCACAAGGAAGATAATAAACCGTTGTGTCAAGAATTTGCAGAGTTTTTCATTTTTCCCTTGGAATAACAAATACCTAACATTAAAAATGACCAGATGCCACTTGGTCAGTTTTACCTCTAAGAGGTCGAGACATGTCATGTTACAACTAAAGCGACGAATTATGCTATTTAATTTTATTGGTAAATTTACATGTTGATTTAATTTTTTTTTTTTTTTTAAGGAAATCCTTTTTTTTTCAATCTCATTTTGGTTTATTATCTTCGATAATGATCCATTGGAATCGCCCAAAGAAAAAAAAATTTTAACCCTCCCTCAAAATTTGTTGGTTTACGTTTCAAGATACGTAGATTCAGAAAATCTAATTAAAAACTCTGCAAATTCTTGACACAACGGTTCATTATCTTCTTTGTACAGATCACCCTTCTGTCTAGATCACTAGGTCTAAATGTCTAGATCCTAAATGTTAGATTAATCATTATTATCAATTATCACTAATTATTAACAATTTTATCAAGTACCTAGTGAAAATTATTATAATTTATTGTTAGGTATTAATCATTTGTATTTATTATTAATAATTATTATTATTAATTATGATTAATTAATACTATATAATTCTGAGGTTTTTAATACTACGTCGGTAATAACTTTTCTATAAAAGAAGTACCTACCAACAAACATTCGAAATTACCTTCATTCCGTAGCACGAAACGCACCTCAAACTCGACATCACTTAAGCCATATGATGTTCCAAAGAGCTTGTTAGTATGAAAATTGACCTGTATTTCAACAGTTTGATACACGATCGTGTTGTGAGGCACAATCTTTGAGCCGTCATTGTGAACGAACGGCTGGTCGTACAAAGCTGCGGATGGTCTTAAAAAATTCTACGGAACAAACTCTATCTAAATATGAAATAAAAAACATACCGTTCTATATGAATTTTTCTGTTATGAATGAAGGTAATTTCGAATGTTTGTTGGTAGGTACTTCTTTTATAGAAAAAGTATTACCGACGTAGTATTAAAAACCTCAGAATTATATCGTATTAATTAATCATAATTATTAATAATAAATACAAATGATGAATACCTAACAATAAATTATAATCATTTTCACTAGGTACTCTATAAAATTATTAATAATTAGTGATAATTCATAAAAATAATTAATCTAACATTTAGGATCTAGACATTTAGACCTAATGATCTAAACAGAAGGGTGATCTGTACAAAGAAGATAATGAACCGTTGTGTCAAGAATTTGCAGAGTTTTTTTCTTCGAATTGATCAAATTCTTTGCGGGCTGCAGGTTGCTGACCCCTGGTTTAGACGAAAGGGGTTTTGAACAGAAGATAATAAACCGTTGTGGGAAAATTGGCAGCGTTTTTCAATAGGAATAACGGCAGGGTTTTTCTATAGGGGTAGCTCTTTGGATTTCCAGTTCTATTAAATTTTGTCAGTTCTTATCTAAAAGAAATGGAAAGGTTCGTTCGTTCTTGAGGTTAGAAATTCGCTTACCTGTAAATAACTAGGTACCACTGTGGGCATGCTGGGCGGCGGCTATTCCCGTTCAATAAGCCACTTTTAGTACTTGAAGATAATTGACCTGACCGAGTGGATTTGTTAACAGGTGTCTACTCGCCGTTCTCTCCCTGACAATACCCAAGGTACCTAACGCAGTGAAAGGCCATAACCATATCCCGTTAGGATATGCATGTATCACTTTGCAACAAAGAAGACATTTTGGGGGGGGGGGGGGGGGGTACCCAATACGTTCTCAAGTTGTTTTGTATAAGTATGGAGCTGTCAAGGATATTATTTGCGTTTCAACTGCAAAGTAAGGTCCTAACGGTATATCCTAACTGCATATTCTGACGGTATATATCTGTAGAAAGGTGGCGAAGTGTGATGTCACTTTTTCTAATTTTTTCAGGAGAGTGATTTCAAAGTTCTGCCAGCCCTCAAAAATCGAAAAATGCTTCAATATTATTTTTTCTTCGCTAGAAAAGTTCAGTAACTAGCTGCAATTGACATAATATGTCAATTATATTATGTGGATGTGTCAATACATATTACGTGGAGGTTTTACATTTTAAATAAATTGGAACAAATTTTCTCAATTTTCCAAGCAGATTCCTGACATAATATGTCATAATATTATGACTTACATTGTGATTTTGCCATCTTCCAAATTACCCCGTTTACTACTTTTGTCGATTACCTCAATCACTCATTGTTGCAATTTGTAATTGTTTGGACGGGTACTAGGTAAAAACAAATACTTGATATTAATGGGTAATAAAAAAGCAATTTAAAAATCAGAATGTAAAAGTGTTTGTCAAAATCGTCACTTAAGTTCTGATACGGCCCTATCCACATTTTTGCTGAAATGACTTTATCGCATTAAATTTTGCTGGTTCGAATTGAAACGCGAGATTGAATGAGTTCAGTTCAATTTAGGATTTAATATTGGCTAAAACTCGGCAACATTTTGAAACTAACCTGTTTTGGAAGGTACAAGGGAAATTTTTGAAAATTAACAGTTTTCATGTCACCTGAAAAATGAGGAAATGTGGATTAGGCTGTACTTATCAGAACTTAAGTGACGAACTATTCGTTTATTTGCCGTTTGGAAAGAAAAAAAGTAGTATTCAACTGAAAAAGAAGAAGACGAAAAAATGAATTATTATAACTGTTGCATTGTGTGAGACTTAAGAGAAGTCTATATACCGGGTGTCTCACTTATGATCCGGAAATTTTTAACCACGTGTTCTACAACCAATTTCCAACAAAAAGTGTCCCTTAATTTTTTTTTTTTAAACCACTAAAAACCTGAGTTTTTTCAATGTTAAGATTTGTTTCGTGTTTTCGACCTTTGGTCACGGAAAAGGCAATAACTCCCTTAATATGAAGAGTAAAACCAAATCTAAGTAAACCGTTGGAAAGAGCGTTGAATTTTCCGTCTTTTCAGCCCCTAACAATAATTTTCTGGAGGGAACTTGAGAGTGAAAAATGAGCCCGAAAAGTTAATTTCGTCAATTCTTGAAAACTGCCTCATTTTCAAACGATCATTAGTCCCCCATAATTCTGGTGATTGGTCATAGCCTGTAAGCCTAAAAAACACCTCCTTTTTGATTGGGGAGTAGATGGTCTTCGGTGGAATTTGGCAATTTCGATATTAGCCACTACTCACCCTTCGAAATCCGAGGTATATGAGGTCAGAATTGAGTCGAGGGAACGAATTCTCGAGTGCGGGGATCTGATTCGCCAGAACCACCATGCGCTTCAAGATTCGGTGGACTCCATTCGCAGACGAGCGACTTTTTGAATCCGCGAGAACGGGGGACAATTTGAACAAATGATATAATTGTTTTAATTTGTGAAGGCCGTCGCTAAAAAATAAATTTCCAAAGTAATGCCGTTGACTTGACATTCCCTACACCCTGAAATGGAAATTCCCTACACACTGAAAAAAACACGTTTTTTCTCATAAAAACTCAATTTTCTCAAAAAAGTTCCCTCTAAAAAATAAAAACTGACTATACCGTTGGAAAGCTGAGGCTTTTGCGCATTTTTTTAGGCTTACAGGCTATGACCAATCACCAGAATTATGGGGGACTAATGATCGTTTGAAAAAGAGGCAGTTTTCAAGAATTGACGAAATTAACTTTTCGGGCTCATTTTTCACTCTCAAGTTCCCTTCAGAAAATTATTATCAGAGGCTGAAAAGACGGAAAACTTAACACTCTTTCCAACGGTTTACTTGGATTTGGTTTTACTCTTCTTATTAAGGGAGTTATTGCCTTTTCCGTGACCAAAGGTCGAAAACACGAAACAAATCTTAACATTGAAAAAACTCAGGTTTTTAGCGGTTTAAAAAAAAAAATGTAAGGGACACTTTTTGATGGAAATTGGTTGTAGAACACGTGGTTAAAAATTTCCGGATCATAAGTGAGACCCCCTGTATAGCCTATACATATAATTCTAGATTGCGGGTAAGGATGACCAACACTAGTCGTTGTTATCATTCGGGTTTATTACGACGTTTCGATCGTGGAACACGATCCTAATCATGTATCCTACAAACAAAAATATGGGAGAGTTATTTATGAATTGAATAAAGGGTTAAATATAAATGGTGACTTACAGACTAGTTATAAACTTACATGATAATTGTCCGATTGTCCGATAGCGACACAGTAATGTTTGACAAGTAATGCATGAGATGGATGGATGTTGTTGGGATGGATATTATAAAGTTACGGTGTGGAGGTTTTTATAGGTACTTGTGTTATTGAGAATGGTGGATGAATTGGATCGTGAGTGGGATGGTTCATTTTAAAAGTCTATGGTATGTTGTGGCTAATTTATTGACGTCTCTTTTGTAGTTCATGGAGTTGTGAGTTTTTAAGATGTACGCCATTTCTTTGATTTTTCTTTTTTCAAAGTTGGGCTCAATGCATTTAATTTTCCAATCTTTGATATCTACTGTTTCCTAGTCACAACAACCTCCACTACATATAATTCTATATAGCCAACCCGGTACGATGTCATTTAATAAATGACAATATGTTTATCGACCCATGAGACAGCTCGTTGAACTCTGGTGCTTCATCTACGATTGGTGGCGTCAAAATTTGATGATTACAATAAAACTCCTTTATGCAGATCACCCTTCTGTCTACATCACTAAATGATATTAATTATTATTACGAATTATCATTTATCAATAATAATTATTATCAAGTAGTGTAAATTATTAATATTTATTGTTGGTTATTAATAATTTTTATGATGTTGAGGGATGTCGAGGATAAATAATGTTTATGCTTCATTATTAATAGTTATTATTAAATATTATTTATTAACTCGATATTTGAAAACCATGTGCTGTTCGAATCAGCTGGGCCAGTTTGAAAATGGACCCGACATGCTGCCTCTCGATTCACTCTCATGTTGACAATTTTCGATCTGCTCCAGCTTTGAGCCGTCATTGTGAACGAACGGCTGGTCGTACAAAGCTGTGGAAAGTCTTAAAAACTTCTAAAAAATAAACTCTATCTAAATATGAAATAAAAAATACACCGTTCCATATGAATTTTTCGAGTTTTGGAATTTTCAAAATTTGTTTTAACCCCTTCCTCTTGACCTAGGATTATGAAAAGTTTCGAGGATCATTGTGGGGTTGGTCCAAACCCGTAACAAAAATTTCGTAATTTTAGCTCAACGCTAACTGGGCTAAGTGCCGCGTAGGGCGGACGGACGGACTTTTTTTTTGAATCTACGTATCTTGAAACGTAAACCAACAAATTTTGAAAGGGGGTTAAACAATTTTTTTCTTTGGGCGATTCCAATGGGTCATTATCGAAAATACTAAACCAAAAATAACTCGTCTTTTGCCATTAATTTTGCGTGACCTAATAAAGAAGCAATCTCTAAGCCTTACGGTACCTACGTACTAATTTACTTGGCTTTAACCCTTTTCTATGTAATTTGAACTTGTTGTGAGAAGTAACAATAGCGGTGGCGAGGAAGCCTTGTATTCTGGGGTTTCGATCTCCACCTACTTCGGCAATACTTTAATAATTAATTATTATTGATTACCCACTCATTAGTATTATTATCAATTATTAACAAATATTATTCATTGTTATTAATTATCTATTATAACTCCTTGACACAACGGTTTGTTATCTTGTTTGTGCAGATCACCCTTCTGTCTAGATTACTAAATTTATTGATTATTATTATTATCCGAATTTAATAAACAAATGAACCATTTAAAACCAATTTTTTGCTCCTCCTGAAACATTGGTGAAAATCAGTTAGCCACTGTTGCAGTGGGACCGACGAAGTAAGTACGTAAATTTTGTATGTATGGGTCTTTCTAGGAGAATGTGTATTTACTTGTCCAGTGTCAATATCTAACTGTTGTTATGAAATTTTTAACCTTTTTCTTATTTTTTATGCAAGTTAGCAACTTGAACTACATACAACTACGTAAGCAGTGCTTTTTTAAAGGTTTTAAATTATCCATCAATGTTTAATATCATCAAAAACTGCTACTGGTTTATTATCTTCGATAATGAACCACTGGAATCGACCAAAGAAAAAATTTTTCAACCCCCCTCAAAATTATTTGGTTTACATTTCAAGATAAGTAGATTCAGAAGTTCAAAGAAAACAAATTCGTCCGTCCAGTATGGCGACCGCGGCACTTTGCCCAGTTAAAATTGCGAAATTTGGTTTCCCATAAACACTTTGGATAGACTTGACCAGAGAGAAGGGTAACTCCTCCCACTAGAGACCTGGAGTGGGTAAACCCCCACCTAAGGACAGGAGAACTCCCCACCTGGGGGCTCTCTATATAAGGGCCTGCCCTAGCGGCCCTTCATTCAGTCCTTCTTTACTTCAAACTCAAAACCCGCTCTACCACTGGCCAAGTCGATTGCAAATTCAACTTCTAGTAGTCATTCCTCAACCCCTCGTCAACATTGGCCGTCCTCCATTCAGGTATCACGAAATTCTTAACTTCCCTCACCTACTTCGCAATTCGTCTTATTCGGAGACGTCTCGTGTCTGTCTCTATCTAATTGAAGGAATTTAAATTACTTCAACTTCACTCCAACAAAAACCCTGGGTAGGAGATATCCCAATATCAAATATTAGGAGTCAGTAATGTAGAATCAGCCATGCCAATTCCATCTGAACTAAATATTTGTGTTCAGCGTTGAAAAATCTATAATTTTGTTAGTCGGCAAAAAATGGAGTCAAAGTTTGTTACGTATCCAATACTCTTCTGGTATTCCAAACATTTTTGGAAGAGGAAAAGTGACTGTTAGAGTAGATTTAAAACAACTGTAAGATACACTTTTTGTTGTAAATTAGTTTTAGAATTGATGTCCTTCGGATTTAAGTTGCTTTTCTTCGTACATTGAAAAAAAAAACTGTTGTGATCCGAGACCCTGGGAAAATCTCGCATAATCAAATACGATGGTGAGACACGTTTTTGTACACCCGAACTATCCGGAATTTTGGAGTGAAAGTTGGTAATTTGTCATTAGTAAGAACACACTGGAAATTTTGCATTTTCCCTACTGAGAAAACCAAACGCTATTTACTACTATGTATATGACGTAAATGTTCCGCTATTAATTGAGTGGATACTAAATAGGTAATTGATTGAAAGTTGATGATTCTATTTCAGAATGGCAAGGAGACAAGGAACTCGATCTCAGAACCCGTCGAGGAATGTGCAGTTCATCGCACCATCAGAAACTAACCGACAAGATCCGTGGGAGTCAGAAGACCCGACTTCCAGGAGAATCCAGAAGCGACAGAGAACAGATGCGTCCACGCCAAGTAGCTGCGAGCCGAGTCCTCAGGAGGCAGCACAAAGAAAACGTGGAAAACGACCGAAGAAAGGGTGCGTACTATTCGGTTTTCTATTTTATAACCTTTCATTATTTTATATACCGTCATGACATGAGAGTATACGATTGCAGTACCGAGTAGGTTAGCGTACATTATATTTAAGATTTATGTTCAACAGGACCGGACCTGTACAGCCATCCACTGAACCGACTCCAGTAGTTCCAACCACCAGCATGGAGCTCGCAGAGCAGCCAACTACTGACCATTCACTTGACAGGTACCATTCTCCAAAACGTTTAATTCTTGGATAATCCCTATAATAATCACCTGAAGATTTGGTGATTTTGAAGATTCTAATCTCCAAGAAGTATCAAAGGTGTTAGATCAGCCAATAGTTATCAACAGTATATTCCATTGTAACCCTCATTATTTTTAATCATTATCAATAAACAAGTTGGATAGACGTGACCAGAGAGAAGGGTAACTCCTCCCACTAGAGACCTGGAGTGGGTAAACCCCCGCCTAAGGACAGGAGAACTCCCCACCTGGGGGCTCTCTGTATAAGGGCCTGCCCTAGCGGCCCTTCATTCACTCGTTCTTTACTTCAAACTCAAAGCCCTCTCTACCACTGGCCAAGACAATTGCAACTTCACTTTCAAATTCAACTTCTAGTACTCATTCCTCAACCCCTAGTCAACATTGGCCGTCCCCTATTCAGGTACCACGAAATTCTCAAACTTAAGTTCGGTTAGTAAGGAGACGTCTCGTGTCTGTCTCTATCTAATTGAAGGAACTTAAATTACTTTAACTTCACTCCAACAAAAACCCTGGGTAGGAGATATCCCAATATCAAATATTAGGAGTCAGTAATGTGGAATCAGCCATGCCAATTCCATCTGAACCAAATATTTGTGTTCAGCGTTGAAAAATCTATAATTTTGTTACTCGGCAAAAAATGGAGTCAAGTTTGTTACGTATCCAATACTCTTCTGGTATTCCAAACATTTTTGGAAGAGGAAAAGTGACTGTTAGAGTAGATTTAAAACAACTGTAAGAGGCACTTTTTGTTGTAAATTAGTTTTAGAATTGATCTCTGATGTCCTTCTGATTTAAGTTGGTTTTCTTCGTACATTAAAAAAAAACTATTGTGATCCGAGACCCTGGGAAAATCTCGCATAATCAAAGACGATGGTGAGACACGTTTTTGTACACCCGAACTATCCGGAATTTGGGAGTGAAAGTTTGTAATTTGTCATTAGTAAGAACAATCTGGAAATTTTGCATTTTCCCTACTGAGAAAACCAATCGCTATTTACTACTATGTATATGATGTAAATGTTCCGCTATTAATTGAGTGGATGGTTAGGGATGGTAATTGATTCTAGGTAATTGATTGAAAGTTGATGATTCTATTTCAGAATGGCAAGGAGACAAGGAACTCGATCTCAGAACCCGTCGAGGAATGTGCAGTTCATCGCACCATCAGAAACTAACCGACAAGATCCGTGGGAGTCAGAAGACCCGACTTCCAGGAGAATCCAGAAGCGACAGAGAACAGATGCGTCCACGCCAAGTAGCTGCGAGCCGAGTCCTCAGGAGGCAGCACAAAGAAAACGTGGAAAACGACAGAAGAAAGGGTGCATACTATTCGGTTTTCTATTTTATAACCTTTCATTATTTTATATACCGTCATGACATGAGAGTATACGATTGCAGTACCGAGTAGGTTATCGTACATTATATTTAAGATTTATGTTCAACAGGACCGGACCTGTACAGCCATCCACTGAACCGACTCCAGTAGTTCCAACCACCAGCATGGAGCTCGCAGAGCAGCCAACTACTGACCATTCACTTGACAGGTACCATTCTCCAAAACGTTTAATTCTTGAATAATCCCTATAATAATCACCTGAAGATGTTGAAGATTCTAATCTCCAAGAAGTATCAAAGGTGTTAGATCAGCCAATAGTTATCAACAGTATATTCCATTGTACCCACATTATTTTTAATCATTATCAATAAACAAGTTGGATAGACGTGCCCAGAGAGAAGGGTAACTCCTCCCACTAGAGACCTGGAGTGGGTAAACCCCCGCCTAAGGACAGGAGAACTCCCCACCTGGGGGCTCTCTGTATAAGGGCCTGCCCTAGCGGCCCTTCATTCACTCCTTCTTTACTTCAAACTCAAAGCCCTCTCTACCACTGGCCAAGACAATTGCAACTTCACTTTCAAATTCAACTTCTAGTACTCATTCCTCAACCCCTAGTCAACGTTGGCCGTCCCCTATTCAGGTACCACGAAATTCACAAACTTAAGTTCGGTTAGTAAGGAGACGTCTCGTGTCTGTCTCTATCATTTGAAGGAATTTAAATTACTTTAACTTCACTCCAACAAAAACTCTGGGTAGGAGATATCCCAATATCAAATATTAGGAGTCAGTAATGTGGAATCAGCCATGCCAATTCCATCTGAACCAAATATTTGTGTTCAGCGTTGAAAAATCTATAATTTTGTTACTCGGCAAAAAATGAAGTCAAGTTTGTTACGTATCCAATACTCTTCTGGTATTCCAAACATTTTTGGAAGTGGAAAAGTGACTGTTAGAGTAGATTTAAAACAACTGTAAGAGGCACTTTTTGTTGTAAATTAGTTTTAGAATTGATCCCTGATGTCCTTCGGATTTAAGTTGGTTTTCTTCGTACATTAAAAAAAAAACTATTGTGATCCGAGACCCTGGGAAAATCTCGCTTAATCAAAGACGATGGTGAGACACGTTTTTGTACACCCGAACTATCCGGAATTTGGGAGTGAAAGTTTGTAATTTGTCATTAGTAAGAACAATCTGGAAATTTTGCATTTTCCCTACTGAGAAAACCAATCGCTATTTACTACTATGTATATGACGTAAATGTTCCGCTATTAATTGAGTGGATACTAAATAGGTAATTGATTGAAAGTTGATGATTCTATTTCAGAATGGCAAGGAGACAAGGAACTCGATCTCAGAACCCGTCGAGGAATGTGCAGTTCATCGCACCATCAGAAACTTACCGACAAGATCCGAGGGAGTCAGAAGACCCGACTTCCACGAGAATCCAGAAGCGACAGAGAACAGATGCGTCCACGCCAAGTAGCTGCGAGCCGAGTCCTCAGGAAGCAGCACAAAGAAAACGTGGAAAACGACAGAAGAAAGGGTGCGTACTATTCGGTTTTCTATTTTATAACCTTTCATTATTTTATATACCGTCATGACATGAGAGTATACGATTGCAGTACCGAGTAGGTTAGCGTACATTATATTTAAGATTTATGTTCAACAGGACCGGACCTGTACAGCCATCCACTGAACCGACTCCAGTAGTTCCAACCACCAGCATGGAGCTCGCTGAGCAGCCAACTACTGATCATTCAATTGACAGGTACCATTCTCCCAAACGTTTAATTCTCGGATAATCCTTATAATAATCACCTGAAGATTTGGTGATTATAGTATACTCCCAAAAGTACTAGTCCTACCTCCCTCCAAGTTTAAAGCAGCCATTTGTCATGATCAGAAAATACTTGGCTCCTGAAGGTTTAGCGCTCATAAGGAATTCGTCCCCTACAGCTTGTCGAGACCACCCCTTTGGCATTAGGTATCTTTAAACTATTGACCCCCCCATAGCTTATCTGGTTGTGATTGTTACATCCATTTTTCGTTTAGTGGCAAAATTTCAGATTTCAATCTTTTGGAGTGAGCCAAAACAATCAGTGCAGTTTCAAAAGGAAATTTAAAAACTGTGCTACTTAGAAGAATGCGATTTGTTTTATTACATTTCATACATCACTCCATTTTGATTACTTAGGTCCTAAAAATTATCTCTGGAAGGTGGCCGCCCTCAGCGGCGATGCTCTGATGAATGCGACTTTCAGTTCGGACGAAGCCCACTTCCATCTTGTGGGAGCAGTAAACAAACAACATTTTCGCTATTGGGGTGACAGAAACCTAAGAAAATATCACGTGAGACCTCTCCGCGCCCCAAAACTCACTGTCGGATTGCCATTTCAAAATTTGGTTTCATTGGGCCGTATTTTTTCTGTGTTACTGTCAGTAGGAGCAGTGGAGTAGCACTGATGTCACCAGGTTTGTTGTAATTTTCATGACATCATCCCTTATTCCCCAAAGATTCAGTCTTTGCCTCTTGATTATGATTCTCCCACTTGCGGTATTTTCTGGCGCAGGTTGGGAATTTTCGTCCAAGGTCAGCTTTGGTGACACTGGTTTCTTCGGCGGTCTGGTGTGGAATTTTGTGGCCTGGAGATTGGCGAGGGGGTTTCGAACCCGTAAACCAAATTTTATCATTTTAGCACAACGCTTATTTTTGTAAACCTAATATAAAAATTGACCGAAACAACCTCTTCTTTCTTCCCTCAGTACTCTGACGCGGAGCACCTCAACGAGCACCTCCGAAAACTTAGTCTCTCGATGCAACCCCGATCTTGATCTGCGTGAGTGGCTGGCGAGGTTTATCATGGAAACGAAACGCCGTGAGCTTTGGAAAGTTCATCAACTGATGCAGATGGAACAGAAGCTTTCGGACCAGCAACATCGAAGGAGAGTAGTCCTCGAGAAGATTAGGAGCGCTTTGAATGACAGGTTTGCCATTTTTATTATAGAATATCACTTTTAAATAACATTTAATTAGCTTTATCAAGCGTTCGCTGTTTGGCAATTTTTTCGTTTCATTTGACGGCAAATCGAATATTATACAGTGGAAAAGACTAAAGGAACAGGAAGATGAAACAGTGGAAACTGATGTCAAGGAGTCGTTTTGATCATTTGATCAGATTATTAACCCGATCTTGGAAACAGCTTCATGGTGACACTTCCTCATGCTCCAATGGTCCTCACTAGTTCCTGTCCAGGGTCTAATATTGTATGCCAAGTTGTCTATTACTCATAGACACTAATAAATTATGTACCTACTCTTGCACATAGCCATTTCTGTTTGCCCCCTCAAAATTTGTTGGTTTACGTTTCATGATAATACGTAGATTCAGAAAATCGAATTTAAAAAAATCCGTCCATACGCTGTACGCTGGATGGAAACAACAGTTTTCGTGGAAAAACCTCTTATATGATATAAGTGATTGACCTTGATATGGATTCTCATGTTTTTTGGGGTGTTGAGTCGATTGAAACCATTCCCGAGTCGCTAACTATAACTGCTAATCGGATAGCAACGTTTCGCACTTATTTTCTCCTTGAAACTCATGAACTGTACTATGACAGCATAATATTCTAAAATATTATTTTAGAAATTCTGCCTACTCACGTGATTTTCCTCTGGCGAAGGAACGCATATTTACCGATCACGTCCCTGATCGGCAAATGGTTGAAAACATTTTTTACATTTCCTCGGATTTGACTTTCAAAATGACCTAAACCTCACCCGATGGAGGTCAACCGACCTCAGATTCGGAATCATCGACCCCAAGAACATAAGACATATGGGTTGCATACCAACTGCTAGCATACACTTTTTTTAGCCCAGTTATCTTCTTAGATCCGATTAGTATCAAACTTTTCTCTGAATTCAGTTAAATAATAATTATTCATTATTATTCATTAATATTAATTATTATTATAAAAATAATATCAATAATTATTATTCTTTCTTTTGCAGGGAATGACAACTTGAAAATGAAAACTTCCCCCCGAATTCTACCTTTGTATTGTTTTTACTTAAAATACAGTGCTCCAGTTCCTTTTCTAATTTTTTTTTTCTTGTCTATGATCGACGTACCTACTTCAAGTGAAAAAAGTTCGTATTTCTAAGTGGGATTTCATGGAAGTAACGAAGTAGACTGGTTATCAATGCGGGTTGACTACTTTCAGGGGCTCTTCATCGAAAATAATATTATGTTACACAGTTTATTTCTATGGTGATGGGAGCGATAGTATAATTATTTGGTTAAAAAAAGTGGTGGTTTTGAAACAAAAATTGTTTCAATTATTGAAAAACAAAGTGTATTGGAAAAGGAAAATCCAGAGATAGTCCCACTCACAAATATAAGAGACCAATTCAAAAACACTGTACAAAATATAAATTCTAATTAAATAAGTGCAAATTTTATTTTACGGTCATTTTTGGAGTCTCGTACCGGCCAAACTACTGTTCCTACAAAAAGGTCATGAGAGAATAATAAGACAATTTAAGACCAGAATGGTGCTTCTTCAAAAAGGTTTTCTCAAAAACTAACAAAACTAGTAACTGTCGGTCTCTTTTGGCTACATCTCCAAAACTATTCGTCCGATCCAAAACTTCTTTTTGGAAAAAAATGACCTGTTTTGCATTCATTGTCTTCTGTAGAATGAGATTAATCGATTTTTTTAAAGTTTGCAATAAGGTGGCACGTTGATGTGTGGAATCTGTAAATAACTGTGGTTCACTTATTCAAAAACCACTGCAAGACAATCAGATTTCCAATCCCTTACTGTCATCACATATGGTCAAAATGCCAAAAAAATGGTGTTTGATGAGTCGATTTATTGAAGCCATGTCACGCGGTATTATGCTTGGCTTGGAACTGAAGGAAAGTGGGGCAGAAACATTTGGAAGTGAAGGGAGAACGGGCGTTACTAGCGCTCAATCGGTTTACATTAGTCATTTCTGTTAAGATCTACGTTACAGGTGGTTTGTACTGAATAACCGATAACATCTTGCTCCCATTTAAGTGAGATTCAACTGAGTCAACAAGCTAGAACTAATCCTTTGGCTGCGCCGCTAGTTTTCCAAGGATCAAGATCGGTGGCCTTTTTCTCACAACTCCGACCTGAATGTAGGGTTCTCCGAACATGTTCCAAGACATACATAACTAAAATGGTTTCCTCAGAGCCAGTGCAATCAGAACCTCTGTCATTTCACAAGGATTTTGCCAAACTGAGACCGCCTGCTGTTTGACAAACTCTACAAACAATACCTACCTATTATTCAGCTACTTGTCATTATATTATTTGTAGGTATATAATGAAAATTACATACAGACTTGATAAATTGAAGCAAGTCAATTTGAAATTTTTTCAAAACAAATTATTGCCGTAGAATCCGTTAAGAGGCCAATTAATTGTAAAATGTGGATCTTATCGAGGTTATAAACTGTTGGATGTGATGGTTAATGTAGTAAATTCAAAAAGTTGATACAATAGTTTTACATTAAACATTAGCTTATTAATCCACGTAGCGTGTTTGAAACTTATTTGGGAACAAGTAACTTGCGAGAGAGAGCGGGACGGAATCCCAAAGTCCGCTCGCACTGTGCACTAGGCACCGGGACGGAAATCCAAGGTTCGCCCGAGCCGAGGGATTAATCGTGCGTTGTTTTTACGAGCTCCCGGGACGGAATCCCAAGGCGCCCGACTATTCAAAGCGTGGCTGAGATCGAGACTAGCAAAGATAGTTAATTTATCCTCGTCCGTATTTTTTCTTATGTCATCTGTCACCCGAATTAGAGCAGTCTGTGTGCTGTAATTTTTACGATAGCCAGTGGAGACAACCCCCGCTCCCTGTCATCAACCTTCTCCATCGTCCCGCTCCACTCCTCGCTTTCCTCTTCATCACCCATTCACAATTCCAATTAATGTGGGGTAAGTCACTTCATGATCGACAGACGTGAATAATACACATTATGCCCCCCCCCCCCCCCCCCCGCCGTCTTCCCCATCCTTCTTATCACATAAACAACTAAGATTTATTTATCCATTGATAAATAATATTCAATAATAATTTGATAGATTAGGTAATAATTTTCATTAAAATTATTCACTAGTGGCTAGTGACAAGCCCACAAGGTGGTCCTCGACGATCTCTTTTACAGCCGAGTATTGCGCGAAATAATTATTTCACTCATCCTTTATTTAAATAAATTATATAGACTTAGCAAGTTACGCCTATTTTAACCATTTGTTGGCCCATTCTCCAATTCCGGATATTTTATACAGATCGGTGTGATCTACACAGATCAGTGTAATGTACACAGATCAGTGAAATGTACAAAGAAGATGATGAACCGTTGTGTCGAGAATTGGCAGAGTTTTTCTAATTGCCTTTCTATTTATGAGCCCCCCCCCCCTCTCAAAATTTCCCTCTTTCAAAATTTGTTATATTGGCCGAGGCCTGTAGAGTAAATTGTGCTATTTGTGGAACGAGCCTGTTTTTGAATTTTTTTAGCCAAATTACAATGGCATGTTTTTTCGTCAGTTATCGACATGCAGTTACCAGTTATTGACAGGGAAAGGAGCCTCGTGAAGTTATCAGTTATTGACAGGGAAAGGAGACTCGTGAATGCTAACGTCGCTCCGCTCTTGATTTGGTACTTGCATTCGTCAGACGAATGTTTGACGTGTAAGTAGTCAAGGTTCCGTCTTTTGGTTCAAAACATGAACAATTCATAAATTATGTGACCAACAACTCAACTCAACTCAAGTGAACTACTTCCCTAATCTACCTCTTGACGATGTGTTGGTTTCAACTTGGCTCACGCGATTTTGTTGAAGTCTTGTCGTTTAATCTTTTTGTCAGACAAGTGACAAGTGCGGTCCATCGATATAGAACCTGCGGTCCTCGTACTCGCTCCTAACGTTTATAGCGTGAATGTTGTGAGTTCCGCAATTAAAGCTTTTGTTCATATTGTTTTCTTCTTTATTTATGAATAAACGAAGATAAATTCCCGTAATAACGATTTGGTTGTTTGTAAGTAGAAATCATTATAACATTCTGAAAATTCATTTTCGGCCAATGTTTCCCAACTTGAAACAATACAAAATGAAAACGGGGGTAGGTACCTAGTTTTACGCAATGTAAAATTCTCCTACCCCTTTCCCTCTTCTGTGCACCCCTCCATCTACGATTTAGAATTGACACAAGGGTGATGTATTCATTTATTGTTTTTTTAAATGTTTATTAAAACTGCTTATTAGAAACTGACAATGAAAAACATAATATGTATATGTGTATTTTTAATTGTATATTATACAATTAGTGGAAGAGATGGCGTACTCCGGCCTTTATTACAAGTTCTCAATTCAAATGCGATTAGTTTCCACGATAGAAATCACTTCAAGAAATTATCAGAACTATCAAATGAAACGCTTTTTTATAACGCTACGATTTTCGAGTCCATGTGCCAAAGTAAAGACATAAAATGTCAAAAATACACACCCTAGTTTTTCTTCCTCCTTGTTGCCACTTATAAAAAACTGTCGTGGAACGCTCCCGATTGTGTAGTTATGGTAGAACAACTGAACGCGTTTCGCGAGCTGTACGAAATGGGATTAATCACAGCTGCCGAGTTTGATTTAGCAGTGGAGAACTATGAATACGTAGATGCGTACAATGTACATGTCATGTCATGCTCACTCCTATCGGAAAAAGATTTACGAATCCATTTCACACATAGCAATACAACAGCAAAATATCACGAGCAGCAATTCAAATTAGAACCTCAAAAATTCGATGGCAGTCTGTAAAAATGGATCGGCTTTTGGGCCATGTTCAAAACGATTGATGAAGACCCTGAGTCCTTAAATTAATTTGTAATTTTGTTTTCTGCCATCATGGTAGAGAGGGCCAGAAGGCCCTAATGTAAGTGCAGATGAATAAATAAACAGTCTCTCTCTATCTCTCTCTCTGTGACATTTTTATTGAAAATATCTGCGATGTAATATAAAATATAATAACTTGAGCCTTTTGGTTGAGCCCCACACCGGACACCTCGTTTCCCCCCTATTCTTTCGACAGCTATTTGAGCCCTTTCCCACTCATTTTCCCCTGTAGTCTTCAAGTGTTGTTGATTTCACATTGCCAAATTAATAACGTAATCCCTGAAAAATAATAATAAAATGAAATCAATAGTAGGCTAGAATGGGTTGCTATTTAGGGAAAACATACGTTCACCCTTAAGGGAAAAATGGTGGGAATGGACTTATTAGGTATATTACTGCACTGGGAATCCGATGCAAGCCGTTGATTGATAGCTTGATGAAAACTACCAACCCGGCGCGGGACTGAAATCATCATAGAAACTCACCATCATCCACAAAACATATTTTGGGTACGGCTGAAAGAAGCTAAAACAACAACAAGGCAACTAATTATTTCCATTTTATTAAAATTAAATTCGGTGTGTGAAAAAGTACTCATATGACTCGATACTCTTCAGTATCGAATATTTTTATTCGATATCTGAGTAGTATCGAATATTTGTTTCGATACTAGTATTGAGTAATGGTAACGAATATTTTGTAGGTACTTGTTTTATATAAAAATGATTACCGACGTAGGTAGGTGGAATTAAAACCCCAGAATTATATCGGTACATTTTATTTTTAATTAATTTCATCAACCGGTGTGTCAAAAATTATAAACTGTAATAAACGCAGAAGATCCGCAAACAATAATGACACACAACAAACTTAGATATTTTAATAAATACCCGAACCATAAACCTAACTGATGAATAGACTTGCTTATCCGTAAGGTAATGGTACCAAAGGCGGATAGTGCTCCAGTAGCGGATATTGGCTCAAATAACGGAATAAAATAAGAATTTGGTGTCACTCAGTTGATCAATGTTGTTTCCACCATCAGCAGGAGTACCTACTCCAGCAGTTATAACAAGCGCCTCCCTCTTATTGAGAACATAATATGGCGTCGTCTTTGAACAAATATTATTTGTTCAAAGACGACGCCATCTCACGCTGTTCACCGACGCGGTTCACCAACGCCATTTGCGAAGGAGTGCAGCTGCCGAATTCAGGTAATGATACCCTATTTTTCGAATATTTCTTTATATTTTTTTTACCATTTCCTCGAGAAACATCAATTAATTAATTATCAATGCAAAGTGGTTTAGAGAATAGCAGTCGTTTGCCAAAAAACTAGGGGTCTAGTCAATTAGGAAACAATATTTATCCCTCTGACTTGAATTTCTTCTTTATCGACTGTGAATATAGTTTTCATCCTGTTCAAAATTTGAGGGTTTACGTTTCAAGACACGTAGGGATGTTCCGAAATTATCGATATCAATGAATTTCGATATTACCGTGATGTCTAAAGATTACAGTGAATATCGGCTTTCGGTATTGTACTTGATCCCGATAATCACGATGTTTCTGATATTCTTATGACCTCCTCTATCTTGTTAGGCCCCAAATACATTAGATTTCCTATTGAAAATATTCTTTGTTTTATTGTAATTTTTCAGTCAAATGGTAATTATTTAGGTATCTATCTGTATTCCAATATATTTTATCTTCGAATGGTAATGCTTGTGTTTTAATTTAGGAACTGCAGTTAAAAACAAATTAACAAGAACCATACTGCACAAAATTTGTGATTATTTCTGTTTTGGTACTGAAAATCCATTTGGTGACTGTTTTTGGTAGGTAGCTTACAATAGCGATCTAAAAAATAAGCTGACACTCAAGTTTTTTTTTCAATGAACTAACCTCAAAAGTGTATTTTTCAACCAAATTTTAAAGTAAAATTTGATATAAATTAAAAATGATAGAAATTAGCAATATAAAGACGATATTATCATTCTTAGATTTTGGTAATATTGTTCAGCCCTTGGCTTCGCTTACCTCTATTGCCTCCACTTACGCTCGTCATATGTTTCCCATTCTTGTTCAGATGTTCCTTTTTTCTATATTATATTATAATCTTTCTGTTCTCTCTTTTTTACCGTGTACAAACTTATTCATCTCTTCTAATATTACGTTACTTCATTTCTTCTAACCTTTTCTTTTTTTGTAAGTTATTCATTACGATTAGAAACAAACAAATATAATCAAGTGAATGTGGCGATAATATCGCTGTATCGATATCGACGTTGAATATCGTTATCGATATCAAATATCGGAAGATCCTCGATATCGAAACAACCCTAAAAATCGAAATAAAAAGAAAACAAAATCCGTCCGATTCAAACAACACTTGGTTTTGTCCCATCGAGTTCCGCGTTGTGAGATAGTTTCGTGTGTACGGATTATAATCTATTGGTATAGTGAGTTGAATTTTTCCGTTATTTTTCCTACTTTCTTTTACTATCCTATCCATTTTCTTCTGAGCAATTTATTTATTTTTATTTTGTACCGTTGGGCATCTCTTTGTTTGTCCGAAGTGTCGGTAGGTTATTTTGTTCCAAGTGTCTCTTGTTTCGGATTGTTGTGTTTCGTGCGTTCTATTCATTCCCGCCGGTTTTCTTTCAATTACTAGATGAAATTGTTCTCTTATTTTACTTTTACTTTTGTACAGTTTGGCATCTCTTGGTGTTCTCAAGGGAATAAGTCCATTCAGTCCTTGCCGTCTTCTCTTTTCCAAATACGCGAAAGTGCTTATTTGCCTTTTGTTGAAGTTTTTCTCATTGTCTATACTTCAACACTTCTTGTTCAATCAAACTTCTGTAGGTTTTATCTATTTTGTAATAGGGTTTTTGGTTCATTTGTTTTTATTTTGTGTGGTTTGTGGAGGTTCGGCCCAACTACGAACTTCGCTTGCGACCTTCGTTGTGTGTTTCCGACCTTCGGCCATTGTTTCCACCGTAATTTCTTCAGTTCCATCCAAAATTTCTTCGATAATGAACCATTGGAATCGACCAGAGAAAAATGTTTTTAACGCCCCCTCAAAATTTGTTGGTTTACGTTTCAAGATACGTAGATTCAGAAAATCGAATAAAAAACTCTGCAAATTCATTACACAACGGATCATTATCTTCTTTGTACAGATCACCCTTCTGTCTAGATCACTAGGTCTAAATGTCTAGATCCTAAATGTTAGATTAATAATACTAATACTAATTATTAATAATTTATCAAGTACCTACTTACCTAGTGAAAATTATTATAATTTATTGTTAGGTATTAATAATTTGTATTTATTATCAATAATAATTATGATTAATTCATACGATACGGCGGACGGCGGGTATTTGAGTTTGCGATTGCTCTTCTTGAAGGTCTATTCTAATTGAAACACACCCTGAGTCGATATGAAGTCTACTGTTTTCGAGTTTTACGACGTACCTATTTTGTATAACCGAACTATCCGGAATTTCGGGGTGAAAGTTGGTAATTTGTCATTAGTAAGATCTAACTGGAAATTTTGCTTTTTCCCTATTGAGAAAACCAATCACTTTTTACTACCATGTATATGACGTAAATGTTCCGCTATTAATTGAGTGGATACTAAATAAGTAATTGATTGAAAGTTGATGATTCTATTTCAGAATGGCAAGGAGACAAGGAACTCGATCTCAGAACCCGTCGAGGAAGGTGCAGTTCATCGCACCATCAGAATCTCAGGAGGCGGCATCTGTTCCAAAAAGGAAACGTGGCCGACCGAAAAAAGGGTGCGTACTATTCGGTTTTCTATTTTATTACCTTTTATTATTTTATATACCTTCATGACATGAGAGAATACGATTGCAGTACCGAGTAGGTTAGCGTACATTATATTTAAGATTTATGTTCAACAGGACCGGACCTGTACAGCCATCCACTGAACCGACTCCAGTAGTTCCAACCACCAGCATGGAGCTCGCAGGGCAGCCAACTGCTGATCATTCGCTTGACAGGTACCATTCACCGTTTAATTCTCGGATAATCCCTATAATAATCACCTGAAGATTTTACTACCATGTATATGACTTAAATGTTCCACTATTAATTGAGTGGATACTAAATAAGTAATTGATTGAAAGTTGATGATTCTATTTCAGAATGGCAAGGAGACAAGGAACTCGATCTCTGAACCCTTCGAGGAAGGTGCAGTTCATCGTACCATCAGAACCTAACCGACAAGATCCAAGGGAGTCAGAAGACTCAGAGATAGAAGACGTGCGTTCGATGGGGCCACAATGCTTTCGAGTTGAACACTCCGAATTGGTCCCCGTCAAAGGAAGAATGAATCCAGTCGTACTTCTAGATAAGAAATCCAAGCCAAGTCCTCAAAAAAGAAAACGTGGTCGACCGAAAAAAGGGTGCGTACTATTCGGTTTCTATTTCATTACCTTTTATTATTTTATATACCTTCATGACACGAGAGAGTACGATTGCAGTACCGAGTAGGTTAGCGTACATTATATTTAAGATTTATGTTCAACAGGACCGGTCCTGTACAGCCATCCACTGAACCGACTGCAGTAGTTCCAACCACCAGCATGGAGCTCGCAGAGCAGCCAACTACTGATCGTTCAATTGACAGGTACCATTCTCCCAAACGTTTACAAGGATCATTGAGAGGTTGTTCCGAACCCGTAAACAAAATGTTGTAGTTTTAGCATAACGCTAACTGGGCAAAGTGCAACGGGCGGCGTAAGGCTTTTTTTGGTTTCTTATTATTCGATTTTCTGAATCTCGTATCTTGAAACGTAAACCCTCAAATTTTGAGGGGGGTTAAAAAAATGTTTTCTTTGGTCGATTCCAATGGTTCACTATCGAAGATAAGAAACCAAAATGGTATGTAGGCGACTAGTTCAGGAGTCTAAATATTATGATCATTATGGTCATTCCCATTGAATTGAATTGCCAGCATTATTACCTGTCCAGGTATTGGAGGAGACCAATGACGATGACCATCTGCAACTATCTGCACTCATAATACAATACAAGTATATTATACTAAGTATAATAAGTGTACTGTACACTTGATGGTTAATATCGATTTTTCTTGCTTCTGGAACTTTTGTAAACCTAATGTAAAAATTTACCAAAACAACCTCTTCTTTCTTCCCTCAGCACCTCAACGAGCACCTCCAAAATCCTCTCTCGACGCAACCCCGATCACGATATGCCCGAATGGATGGAGGAGTTAATTGCGGATACGAGACGTGAAGAGAACTGGAAAGTTCGTCAAGTGTTGAAAATCCGACATGATCTTCTAGAGTCAGAAGTTCAAAGTAGAATAGTCCTCGACATGATTCTGAACGCTTTGAATGACAGGTTCGCCATTTTTATTATAGAATATCACTTTTAAATAACATGTAATTAGCTTTTTCAAACGTTCGCTGTTTGGCAATTTTCTTCTTTTTTTTTTTCGTTTCATTTGACTGCAAATCGAATATTATAGTCTGGAAATGACTAAAGGAACAGGAAGATGAAACAGTGGAAACTGTTTTTCAAGGAGTCGTTTTTCACAAAACAAGAATATAGTATAGGTACCTGTAAATAGTACGAAAATAATCATTAGGCAGTCGTTTTGATAATTTGATCAGATTTATCCCAATCTTGGAAACAGCGTCATGGTGATACTTCCTGATGCTCAAATGGTCCTCACTAGTTCCTGTCCAGGGTCCAATATTGTATGCCAAGTTTCTATTACTCATAGACACTAATAAATTATGTACCTACTAATGCACACAGCCATTTCTGTTTGTTGATTTTGGTTTATTATCTTCGATAATGAACCATTGGAATCGACCAGAGAAAAATTTTTTTAACGCCCCCTCAAAATTTGTTGGTTTACGTTTCAAGATACGTAGATTCAGAAAATCGAATTTAAAAAAATCCGTCCGTACGCCGCTCAGTGGATAGAAACAGCAGTTTTTGTACAAAAACCTCTGAGATGATTGAACTTGATATGGATTCTCATGTTTTTTTGGGGTGCTGAGTCGATTGAAACCATTCCCGAGTCGCTAACTATAACTGCTAATCGGATAGCAACGTTTCGCACTTATTTTCTTCTTGATAAACTAATGTACTGTATGTATGTACTATGAAATTCATCTTTTTTTTTCATCATCTTTTCATCTTTTTTTGTTGTTGTTACATGTAAACATTTGTTCAGATTTTTTCAATAATTTCCCCCGATTTGGCCTTCAATTGACCTTGAACCTGACCAGATGGAGGTCAACCGACCTCAGATTCAGCGACCCCAAAAATAAACATTACAAACATTAAGACATAATGCTTGCAAACATTTTTCTTGGTTTATAATATTCGTATTTGTAGAAATTATTTGTAATTAATTCATCGTCTCTATTTATAAGCGTTTTATCTATCATTTCGTGAATTAGACAGGACAATTTGCCGCTCAATTTGAATATGACCTTTGTTTGCCTCAGCAAGGTCATCTGAAGGTCAACCACCTTGGGGGAATCTTAGATAAATATGTACACATTTTTCCGACATTTCCTCCAATTTGACTTTCAAAATGACCTAAAACCTCACCCGATGGAGGGCAACTCTATTTGCTAGAGCATTTCCTTAGTGACTGACTATGAACAGCTCAAGTAGCCGGGTCTCCTCACATCGTCACTTGAGCATTTCCTTTCAACTTAGTGAGGGACTATGAATTCCGCCCTAAGACATATGTGTTGCATACCTACTGCTAGCATACACTTTTCTTCTTTTTTTTGTAAACCTGTGTTATCCAATGAATTATAAGTGAATTCAATGCGTTATTTAGAACTTTCAGCCCAGTTATCTTTTTAGATCTGATTATTGTCAAATTTTTGACATTATTGTCAAATTTTTGAGTTCAGTTGAGTAATAATTATTCATTATTATTCATTAATATTAATTATTATTCTTTCTTTTGCAGGGAATGAAAACTTCCCCCCGAATTCTACCTTTGTATTGTTTATTTAAAATACAGTGCTCCAGTTCCTTTTCGAATTTTTTTTTCTTGTCTATGATCGACGGACTTCAAATGAAAATAGTTCGTATGCGGGTTGACTGCTTTCAGGGGCTCTTCATCGAAAATATGTTATACAGTTTATTTTTTATGGCGATGGGAGCGATATTTGGTAAAAAAAATCTTCGAAAATTCGCTAAAAAGGGGTGCTTTATGAATCAATTGAAAAACAAAGTGTATTCGAAAAGAAAAATCCAGAGATAGGAACACTTTTACAAAATTAAGAGACCAATTCAATAAAACTGTACAAGATATAAATTCAAATTGAATAAATCTGCAAAACAGGCAATTTTTCCCCAAAAGTGCAAATTTTATGTACCTAACGGTCATTTTTGTAGTCGCGTACCGGCCAAACTACTGTTCCTATAAAATGGTCATGAGAGAATAATTTGAAGACAATTTAAGACCAGAATGGTCTCTTTGGGCTACAGCTCCAAAACTATTCGTCCGATCCAAAACTTCTTTTAGGAAAAAAATTACCTGTTTTGCAGAGCTCTATTTTATAATATAGGTATGTAATACTTGAAATGACTCACCCCATTGATAATTTATTCTTGATAGATTTAGTCCAATTTATTTAACTACTTACCCATGTTTCCTCGTTTTTCAAAAAATAAATTCAGCCCTATTTGTACCCAGGTGCCTAAGTAAACCTCATGTGAATAAATTTATCTTTCTTACTTTAAACATGGGCCACAGGATATTATACCAAAATTTAGTATAATACATTATATAATGTTTTATTTAATAAAACAAAGGTTTCTTTTTAACTGTTTTTTATATGGCTGAACGAATATTTAAAACAAAAAATAATAAATGGGTACTTTTTTCACTTGGTACTGGATTATAACTTTAATCACTAAACTTTTAAACTTTAAATGTCTCCACTCCTTACATGGATGAGGAACTATACCCAGAATCTGTACTGATTGCATCTTCATCATTCTGTAAGTACATAATGTTCTTGTACAAATGGAAGGGACGGCGGTGAGGAAGGGGGATACGGTGATCCGAAGATACTGCAACCTGTTCGCCTTCTCTTCCTGGGTCTTGGATCACGACCCGAGTACGAGTACCAGTCCTCACCCCCACTATCTACTACAATCCTCCGTGTTGTTAATTTATACCTAGCGGGTCAACTTCTGATGATGGCGATAAATCAATGAAGTCCTCAGACGAGACTGATGAGCTTGTTGAGGATGAAGGCTCTTCATCTATAAATGTCTGGAATAAACCATATTATTAATATTAATAGGGATTAATTAACATGCTTCAAGTTTAAACTAAATAATAGGTACTTACCGTTGATGTTACTTCTGGGTCATGAAGAAGGGTTCGGCATGATGCCTCAGCAGAAAGCATGATTGGAATTCTGCCTTTCGAGTTCAAGCAATTCTTATTTATTTGCCTCTTTCCTGACGATGGACGAGTGCAAACTAGAATTATTGATAATCTCAAGAAATTCGAAAATGACAAAAGCAAAACAACTCGGGAAAACATTGTTAACAAAGGAAAAGGTTATGATTCCGTTGTGAACCATGCAGCAGATTTCAGAGATGAGTATCCATGGTAGTGATGTAGTATCCATGCAGCTGCTCATGCTTGAAGTGGCAGCACATGATGAGATGATGGAAATGTGTAATGATCTTTCCTCGTATGATAAACAAAATAGTTACCTAGGTGTGTCTGTAAGTGAAGACTTCAGGGGAAAAACGGGCTAACTCAATTTTTCCTAAACGTTCAGGAGATTCAATTTTCCCTCCTTAATTGCCTGTAGGTATTTGTTCGGCCCCAGAGCTCACCTCTGGAGACCTCAGCCCTAGTTCCCATTATTCCCGCTACTAGCGTCTTTCCAGTTTCTTCAGCTCACTCCACACAACTTCCTCCATACCGAAATTCCTACACACCGACTCCATAACACGTACCTTCACTTGCCAATATTTACCGAATAAAGACAATTACACGATTTCCCCGACACACAATAATTTCCGAATATTATTTACCGAATTATAAATGCCAGTTGGGGTAGCATGCTGAGAGAAAGGGCAACAGATAAATTACCTTATGGATACTAATGAATATTAAGGTCGTGATGTGACCGCCATCTTGTCTCCCCACCCGAACACCTGTTTCTCAGTCAGTCTAATCGCTTTACCAGTATAACTTCGTGCTCCCAAACTTCCTATATTTTTCAGTTGTATTTTCCAATAAAACTACCGATTTACCGATGCAAATTGTTTTGTGAATAATCCCGAGACTATCGTTCAGTATTCTTCACTTTTTTTAAGAAAGCCAATTTTTAAGAGATTAAAAATACTTAGTAATAAATTCATTGTCCACTGTAGAACGAGATAAATTAATCGATTTTTATAAAGTTTGAAATGAGGTGGCCATAATATTATGGCATTGAACATCCAAAGGTCCAGCTGAGCAGTAAGCTAAGTTGTTAAGTTGTAACTCCGGTGCCCTGGAGGAAAGAACTTCCCACTGTAAGTCACAAATTATTGTACATCCCACACACCATTTCAATTTATCTCTTTAGCTATCTGTTTTAACGTCATTCGTTTAACCAAATTGTTTATAAAAACTATCTACAACTAAATTATTACTGTAACTAAATATAACTAAATAACTACAACAACTATAACTAAATAACTACAACAACTTTCTCACAATAGAACTGTAATCAATATTATGAAACTGTTTTTAGGCCCTGAAGATGAAGAAATATATTCTTCGAAACGTTGGCACATAAATCAATTTTCATTTGACCGACCCTCGACATCCCTCAACATCATTATTAATTAATTGATTCGATAGATTCAGTAATGTAGACAGAAGATAATAAACCGTTGTCAAGAATTTGCAGTTTTTTGTTCTGAGGTACCTACTTTTCGTGCTGCGGAAAGGAGGTAATTTAGAATGTTTGTTGGTAGGTACTTGTTTTATATAAAAATTATTACCGACGTAGGTAGGTGGAATTAAAACCCCAGAATTATATCGGTACATTTTATTTTTAATTAATTTCATCAACCGGTGTGTGAAGAATTATAAGCTGTAATAAACGCAGAAGATCCGCAAACAATAATGACACACAACAAACTTAGATATTTTAATAAATACCCGAACCATAAACCTAACTGATGAATAGACTTGCTTATACGTAAGGTAATGGTACCTAAGGCGGATAGTGCTCCAGTAGCGGATATTGGCTCAAATAACGGAATAAAATAAGAATTTGGTGTCACTCAGTTGATCAATGTTGTTTCCACCATCAGCAGGAGTACCTACTCCAGCAGTTATAACAAGCGCCTCCCTCTTATTGAGAACATATTTGTTCAAAGACGACGCCATCTCACGCTGTTCACCGACGCGGTTCACCAACGCCATTTGCGAAGGAGTGCAGCTGCCGAATTCAGGTAATGATACCCTATTTTTCGAATATTTCTTTATATTTTTTTTACCATTTCCTCGAGAAACATCAATTAATTAATTATCAATGCAAAGTGGTTTAGAGAATAGCAGTCGTTTGCCAAAAAACTAGGGGTCTAGTCAATTAGGAAACAATATTTATCCCTCTGACTTGAATTTCTTCTTTATCGACTGTGAATATAGTTTTCATCCTGTTCAAAATTTGAGGGTTTACGTTTCAAGACACGTAGGGATGTTCCGAAATTATCGATATCAATGAATTTCGATATTACCGTGATGTCTAAAGATTACAGTGAATATCGGCTTTCGGTATTGTACTTGATCCCGATAATCACGATGTTTCTGATATTCTTATGACCTCCTCTATCTTGTTAGGCCCCGAATACATTAGATTTCCTATTGAAAATATTCTTTGTTTTATTGTAATTTTTCAGTCAAATGGTAATTATTTAGGTATCTATCTGTATTTCAATATATTTTATCTTCGAATGGTAATGCTTGTGTTTTAATTTAGGAACTGCAGTTAAAAACAAATTAACAAGAACCATACTGCACAAAATTTGTGATTATTTCTGTTTTGGTACTGAAAATCCATTTGGTGACTGTTTTTGGTAGGTAGCTTACAATAGCGATCTAAAAAATAAGCTGACACTCAAGTTTTTTTTCAATGAACTAACCTCAAAAGTGTATTTTTCAACCAAATTTTAAAGTAAAATTTGATATAAATTAAAAATGATAGAAATTATTTGCAATATAAAGACGATATTATCATTCTTAGATTTTGGTAATATTGTTCTGCCCTTGGCTTCGCTTACCTCTATTGCCTCCACTTACGCTCGTCATATGTTTCCCATTCTTGTTCAGATGTTCCTTTTTTCTATATTATATTATAATCTTTCTGTTCTCTCTTTTTTACCGTGTACAAACTTATTCATCTCTTCTAATATTACATTACTTCATTTCTTCTAACCTTTTCTTTTTTTGTAAGTTATTCATTACGATTAGAAACAAACAAATATAATCAAGTGCATGTGGCGATAATATCGCTGTATCGATATCGACGTTGAATATCGTTATCGATATCAAATATCGGAAGATCCTCGATATCGAAACAACCCTAAAAATCGAAATAAAAAGAAAACAAAATCCGTCCGATTCAAACAACACTTGGTTTTGTCCCATCGAGTTCCGCGTTGTGAGCAGTGTTGCCAGATGTAGGGATTTTTCCCTACACGTAGGGAATTTTGGGGGTGCATCGAGCGTAGGGAATCCCTACGCTGAACGTAGGGATTTTTGGTCTTGCTAGGTTACGTGATTCAAACACTGGCAAAATTCTAATAAATTGAATAATTATACGATTTTAGTACATTTATTCGTGATCGGAAAACCACTTGTGGTATGAAGGATATGACGGAGAAAGCTACCAATTGGTACAACCACCCCATCACACCAAATATGATGAAGTTGCTTGCGTCACAGAGCTTATACGCTCCTAATAAATGCGAGCAATCCCTCGATAGTGACGAAGACGATTTGATTGGTTTTTGATGGTCTCTTTGATGAATAGTTTTTGATTTATTTTTGATAACCTCTTGATATTAACCTAAGATTTTACTGCTCTTCTTTCTATTTTCAATCCCAAATTTTTCTGTTACATACTTGTTTTACTATTACTGTTTTACCATTTTAATTATATTTTCTCCTCGAAGTCATTCCTGGTCGTCGACATTAAGATTTTTTAAAATAGGTATTCCAAGGCTAATGTAACCAATGCTACCATTCTTGAGCCTTAGTAATAAGCGTTATTATATTTATCTCTAGGGATATTTCTCAAGTACCTAACAATTATTGTCCTGAAAAAAAAAGCCAAGAATAAAATGGCTGGCTCGTCAACGAAGAAGAAGACGAAGGAGGAGCCCAAAAAATCATCAGTTTACTGATTTGTCGTTGGAGTTTCCCCAGTTAAAAAATGCTTGCATACGAGTCTGCAACACATTGGGACATTTTATGTCTTTAAAGAAAGGATTCAGGGGCCTTTGAATTATAGTTTAAATTATGAAGCTTGCTTTCGTATTTACAATATAAATTATTGAGAATGATCACCTGTGTGTAAACAATTATTTAAACAATCACGCTCATACCGCAGCTTGTCGGCCACGCACTCCGCAGTGGTTAACGTAATATGGTTAGGTGAATCGAGAGCTATCCAACGAGTGGTGAACGATTTTTGTACGATGATAACTGGCGAAGATAAAGTTCCGTAGCAACGATTCGGTTGTAAGCGAAAATCATCAGAAATTTTCGTGACGATTTCGTGTGACGCTTTTCATGTGACGTTTTTCGAGTTATGTGCCAGAGTAAAGACATAAAATGTCAAAATGACGACCTAATCTCACTGCATTCACTGCTGCTGGTTTGGTTTGAGGATTGAAATAACCATTGAACCACTGAGTTGCACAATGTAATTTTTATTGCTGTCTCAATAATCGTTTTGTAGATGACTAAGAGGGAAGTGATCTTCTTTTGTTCTTTTACATTTTCAGCAATCGAAATTTTACGCGTAGGGAATTTTTCAACACGGTAGGGAATTTGTCGGGAAAAGTAGGGATTTTGGAAACGGTCCGTAGGGAATTTCGAGGCAAGTTGTCTGGCAACACTGGTTGTGAGATACTTTTCGTGTGTACGCATTATAATCTATTGGTATAGTGAGTTGAATTTTTCCGTAATTTTTCCTACTTTCTTTTACTATCCTATCCATTTTCTTCTGAGCAATTTATTTATTTTTATTTTGTACCGTTGGGCATCTCTTTGTTTGTCCGAAGTGTCGGTAGGTTATTTTGTTCCAAGTGTCTCTTGTTTCGGATTGTTGTGTTTCGTGCGTTCTATTCATTCCCGCCGGTTTTCTTTCAATTACTAGATGAAATTGTTCTCTTATTTTACTTTGACTTTTGTACAGTTTGGCATCTCTTGGTGTTCTCAAGGGAATAAGTCCATTCAGTCCTTGCCGTCTTCTCTTTTCCAAATACGCGAAAGTGCTTATTTGCCTTATGTTGAAGTTTTTCTCATTGTCTATACTTCAACACTTCTTGTTCAATCAAACTTCTGTAGGTTTTATCTATTTTGTTAATAGGGTTTTTGGTTCATTTGTTTTTATTTTGTGTGGTTTGTGGAGGTTCGGCCCAACTACGAACTTCGCTTGCGACCTTCGTTGTGTGTTTCCGACCTTCGGCCATTGTTTCTACCGTAATTTCTTCAGTTCCATCCAAAATTTCTTCGATAATGAACCATTGGAATCGACCAGAGAAAAATGTTTTAACGCCCCCTCAAAATTTGTTGGTTTACGTTTCAAGATACGTAGATTCAGAAAATCGAATTAAAAAACTCTGCAAATTCATTACACAACGGATCATTATCTTCTTTGTACAGATCACCCTTCTGTCTAGATCACTAGGTCTAAATGTCTAGATCCTAAATGTTAGATTAATTATTATTATGAATTACCTATCACTAATTATTAATAATTTTATCAAGTACCTACTTACCTAGTGAAAATTATTATAATTTATTGTTAGGTATTAATAATTTGTATTTATTATCAATAATAATTATGATTAATTCATACGATACGGCGGACGGCGGGTATTTGAGTTTGCGATTGCTCTTCTTGAAGGTCTATTCTAATTGAAACACACCCTGAGTCGATATGAAGTCTACTGTTTTCGAGTTTTACGACGTACCTATTTTGTATAACCGAACTATCCGGAATTTCGGGGTGAAAGTTGGTAATTTGTCATTAGTAAGATCTAACTGGAAATTTTGCTTTTTCCCTATTGAGAAAACCAATCACTTTTTACTACCATGTATATGACGTAAATGTTCCGCTATTAATTGAGTGGATACTAAATAAGTAATTGATTGAAAGTTGATGATTCTATTTCAGAATGGCAAGGAGACAAGGAACTCGATCTCAGAACCCGTCGAGGAAGGTGCAGTTCATCGCACCATCAGAATCTCAGGAGGCGGCATCTGTTCCAAAAAGGAAACGTGGCCGACCGAAAAAAGGGTATGTACTGTGGCGCCACCACCGTGAACACAGAGAGATGACGAGAGATCCTCTAGTTCGTAGGATGGAACATTCCATGTGAAGCACTAGTATCCACCTGTAGCTTGTTTTGGTGGCGTTCTGTTTTTATCTGTCCTTAAATTCTTATCAGTACTCTCTCGTTTGTTTTCCCATGCGGACTCTATTTTAACGCAATATCTTTTCGCTCGTATAATCTGTTTATTTCGAATTATATCGAACTCTTTGCACTAAATTGTGTGTGGTTAATTGGTCTCAGTAGCAATACAACCCAATTCCCACATTGGTGACCCCTAAAGTGCGTTGAACCTCTCCAACCTCAACATTGTAACCTCATCAGGATGGCTGAGAACGCAGAGAAATCACTCCCCGACCTGGATATCGAGCCCACAGTTGCTGAAATTGAGGTATCGAAAGTTTCTATTAAGATTCCTCCAATCTGGCGCCGGAATGTGAAAATTTGGCGCATGCAGGTCGATGCTCAGTTCTCCAACTCCCACATCACATTGGAGGTAACGAAATTCAATCATGTTCTTGCGTCATTAGATTCGGACGTCGCCGAACTTATTTCTGATTTCCTCTTCCAAGAGAGGTCTAAAACACCTTACACTGATCTCATGAACCGTCTTGAGAGAGAATTCGAAGAATCAGAGGGACGGAAAGTCACTAAATTATTAACTGAATTAGAGCTTGGGAATAAAAAACCAAGCCACCTACTCAGAGAAATGCGATCCCTTGCGGGTAACCAAGTCACTGACGATTTTTTACGGACTATTTTTCTCCAACGTTTACCTGTTCACATTCGATCCATTGTGGCATCCAGTACAGATACACTAGATACTGTTGCTACAATTGCGGACAAAATTTTAGATGTGGCAGCCCCCCAGTATTCTTGCAATGCTGTTAAGGCTAATCTACCTACAGATCAACCTACTTGTGACAGGTTATCACTCCTTGAGAAACAGTTAGCTCAGTTGACTACTGCTGTCCAACAACTTGGTAGCAACCATAACACACGCTCACGTTCTAGGAGTCGTATGCGGTCTCCACCTCCTAATCATGATTTCTGCTTTTATCATTATAATTTCCAAGAAAAGGCCAAAAAATGTGTGCAACCATGCAAATTTCTCTCTGGTTCTGCTTCTCCGTCGGGAAACGGACAAGCCCGTCACTAGAAGCGGCACAATGTGATATGGGCTACTCTACTTCTTGCCGTCTATTTGTCTCAGATCGGACCTCCACTACTCGTTTTCTTATTGATTCAGGTGCTGACCTCTCAGTCATTCCACCCTCTCGCCAAGGCCAACAAACATGTTCCAAACGCCTCCTGTATGCAGCTAATGGAACATGCATCCAAACCTATGGTGAACGTCTACTACAATTGGATCTGGGGTTAAGACGGGTTTTCTGTTGGCCCTTCACTATTGCTGATGTTCAGCAACCACTCATTGGCGCAGATTTTCTTAATTACTTTGGGTTGCTTGTAGATATTAAAAACAAGTGCCTGATAGACAGCAACACCAAATTAACTAGTAGTGGTATACTGCTTAACACTAAGTTGCCTTGCCCTAGTGTGTACCTAGTCAATCCTCATGACCGCTATTCAGATCTTCTATTTTATTACCTTTTATTATTTTATATACCTTCATGACATGAGAGAATACGATTGCAGTATGACCGCTATTCGGTTTTCTATTTTATTACCTTTTATTATTTTATATACCTTCATGACATGAGAGAATACGATTGCAGTACCGAGTAGGTTAGCGTACATTATATTTAAGATTTATGTTCAACAGGACCGGACCTGTACAGCCATCCACTGAACCGACTCCAGTAGTTCCAACCACCAGCATGGAGCTCGCAGGGCAGCCAACTGCTGATCATTCGCTTGACAGGTACCATTCACCGTTTAATTCTCGGATAATCCCTATAATAATCACCTGAAGATTTTACTACCATGTATATGACTTAAATGTTCCACTATTAATTGAGTGGATACTAAATAAGTAATTGATTGAAAGTTGATGATTCTATTTCAGAATGGCAAGGAGACAAGGAACTCGATCTCTGAACCCTTCGAGGAAGGTGCAGTTCATCGTACCATCAGAACCTAACCGACAAGATCCGAGGGAGTCAGAAGACTCGGAGATCGAAGACGTGCTTTTGATGGGGCCACAATGCTTTCGAGTTGAACACTCCGAATTGGTCCCCGTCAAAGGAAGAATGAATCCAGTCGTACTTCTAGATAAGAATCCAAGCCAAGTCCTCAAAAAAGAAAACGTGGTCGACCGAAAAAAGGGTGCGTACTATTCGGTTTCTATTTCATTACCTTTTATTATTTTATATACCTTCATGACATGAGAGAGTACGATTGCAGTACCGAGTAGGTTAGCGTACATTATATTTAAGATTTATGTTCAACAGGACCGGTCCTGTACAGCCATCCACTGAACCGACTGCAGTAGTTCCAACCACCAGCATGGAGCTCGCAGAGCAGCCAACTACTGACCATTCACTTGACAGGTACCATTCTCCCAAACGTTTACAAGGATCATTGAGAGGTTGTTCCGAACCCGTAAACAAAATGTTGTAGTTTTAGCATAACGCTAACTGGGCAAAGTGCAACGGGCGGCGTAAGGCTTTTTTTGGTTTCTTATTATTCGATTTTCTGAATCTCGTATCTTGAAACTTAAACCCTCAAATTTTGAGGGGGGTTAAAAAAATGTTTTCTTTGGTCGATTCCAATGGTTCACTATCGAAGATAAGAAACCAAAATGGTATGTAGGCGACTAGTTCAGGAGTCTAAATATTATGATCATTATGGTCATTCCCATTGAATTGAATTGCCAGCATTATTACCTGTCCAGATATTGGAGGAGACCAATGACGATGACCATCTGCAACTATCTGCACTCATAATACAATACAAGTATATTATACTAAGTATAATAAGTGTACTGTACACTTGATGGTTAATATCGATTTTTCTTGCTTCTGGAACTTTTGTAAACCTAATGTAAAAATTTACCAAAACAACCTCTTCTTTCTTCCCTCAGCACCTCAACGAGCACCTCCAAAATCCTCTCTCGACGCAACCCCGATCACGATATGCCCGAATGGATGGAGGAGTTAATTGCGGATACGAGACGTGAAGAGAACTGGAAAGTTCGTCAAGTGTTGAAAATCCGACATGATCTTCTAGAGTCAGAAGTTCAAAGTAGAATAGTCCTCGACATGATTCTGAACGCTTTGAATGACAGGTTCGCCATTTTTATTATAGAATATCACTTTTAAATAACATGTAATTAGCTTTTTCAAACGTTCGTAGTAAGTAGTACGTAGATTCAGAAAATCGAATAAAAAAACTCTGCAAATTCATTACACAACGGATCATTATCTTCTTTGTACAGATCACCCTTCTGTCTAGATCACTAGGTCTAAATGTCTAGATCCTAAATGTTAGATTAATTATTATTATGAATTACCTATCACTAATTATTAATAATTTATCAAGTACCTACTTACCTAGTGAAAATTATTATAATTTATTGTTAGGTATTAATAATTTGTATTTATTATCAATAATAATTATGATTAATTCATACGATACGGCGGACGGCGGGTATTTGAGTTTGCGATTGCTCTTCTTGAAGGTCTATTCTACTTGAAACACACCCTGAGTCGATATGAAGTCTACTGTTTTCGAGTTTTACGACGTACCTATTTTGTATAACCGAACTATCCGGAATTTCGGGGTGAAAGTTGGTAATTTGTCATTAGTAAGATCTAACTGGAAATTTTGCTTTTTCCCTATTGAGAAAACCAATCACTTTTTACTACCATGTATATGACGTAAATGTTCCGCTATTAATTGAGTGGATACTAAATAAGTAATTGATTGAAAGTTGATGATTCTATTTCAGAATGGCAAGGAGACAAGGAACTCGATCTCAGAACCCGTCGAGGAAGGTGCAGTTCATCGCACCATCAGAATCTCAGGAGGCGGCATCTGTTCCAAAAAGGAAACGTGGCCGACCGAAAAAAGGGTGCGTACTATTCGGTTTTCTATTTTATTACCTTTTATTATTTTATATACCTTCATGACATGAGAGAATACGATTGCAGTACCGAGTAGGTTAGCGTACATTATATTTAAGATTTATGTTCAACAGGACCGGACCTGTACAGCCATCCACTGAACCGACTCCAGTAGTTCCAACCACCAGCATGGAGCTCGCAGGGCAGCCAACTGCTGATCATTCGCTTGACAGGTACCATTCACCGTTTAATTCTCGGATAATCCCTATAATAATCACCTGAAGATTTTACTACCATGTATATGACTTAAATGTTCCACTATTAATTGAGTGGATACTAAATAAGTAATTGATTGAAAGTTGATGATTCTATTTCAGAATGGCAAGGAGACAAGGAACTCGATCTCTGAACCCTTCGAGGAAGGTGCAGTTCATCGTACCATCAGAACCTAACCGACAAGATCCGAGGGAGTCAGAAGACTCGGAGATCGAAGACGTGCTTTTGATGGGGCCACAATGCTTTCGAGTTGAACACTCCGAATTGGTCCCCGTCAAAGGAAGAATGAATCCAGTCGTACTTCTAGATAAGAAATCCAAGCCAAGTCCTCAAAAAAGAAAACGTGGTCGACCGAAAAAAGGGTGCGTACTATTCGGTTTCTATTTCATTACCTTTTATTATTTTATATACCTTCATGACATGAGAGAGTACGATTGCAGTACCGAGTAGGTTAGCGTACATTATATTTAAGATTTATGTTCAACAGGACCGGTCCTGTACAGCCATCCACTGAACCGACTGCAGTAGTTCCAACCACCAGCATGGAGCTCGCAGAGCAGCCAACTACTGACCATTCACTTGACAGGTACCATTCTCCCAAACGTTTACAAGGATCATTGAGAGGTTGTTCCGAACCCGTAAACAAAATGTTGTAGTTTTAGCATAACGCTAACTGGGCAAAGTGCAACGGGCGGCGTAAGGCTTTTTTTGGTTTCTTATTATTCGATTTTCTGAATCTCGTATCTTGAAACGTAAACCCTCAAATTTTGAGGGGGGTTAAAAAAATGTTTTCTTTGGTCGATTCCAATGGTTCACTATCGAAGATAAGAAACCAAAATGGTATGTAGGCGACTAGTTCAGGAGTCTAAATATTATGATCATTATGGTCATTCCCATTGAATTGAATTGCCAGCATTATTACCTGTCCAGGTATTGGAGGAGACCAATGACGATGACCATCTGCAACTATCTGCACTCATAATACAATACAAGTATATTATACTAAGTATAATAAGTGTACTGTACACTTGATGGTTAATATCGATTTTTCTTGCTTCTGGAACTTTTGTAAACCTAATGTAAAAATTTACCAAAACAACCTCTTCTTTCTTCCCTCAGCACCTCAACGAGCACCTCCAAAATCCTCTCTCGACGCAACCCCGATCACGATATGCCCGAATGGATGGAGGAGTTAATTGCGGATACGAGACGTGAAGAGAACTGGAAAGTTCGTCAAGTGTTGAAAATCCGACATGATCTTCTAGAGTCAGAAGTTCAAAGTAGAATAGTCCTCGACATGATTCTGAACGCTTTGAATGACAGGTTCGCCATTTTTATTATAGAATATCACTTTTAAATAACATGTAATTAGCTTTTTCAAACGTTCGCTGTTTGGCAATTTTCTTCTTTTTTTTTCGTTTCATTTGACTGCAAATCGAATATTATAGTCTGGAAATGACTAAAGGAACAGGAAGATGAAACAGTGGAAACTGTTTTTCAAGGAGTCGTTTTTCACAAAACAAGAATATAGTATAGGTACCTGTAAATAGTACGAAAATAATCATTAGGCAGTCGTTTTGATAATTTGATCAGATTTAACCCAATCTTGGAAACAGCGTCATGGTGATACTTCCTGATGCTCAAATGGTCCTCACTAGTTCCTGTCCAGGGTCCAATATTGTATGCCAAGTTTCTATTACTCATAGACACTAATAAATTATGTACCTACTAATGCACATAGCCATTTCTGTTTGTTGATTTTGGTTTATTATCTTCGATAATGAACCATTGGAATCGACCAGAGAAAAATTTTTTTAACGCCCCCTCAAAATTTGTTGGTTTACGTTTCAAGATACGTAGATTCAGAAAATCGAATTTAAAAAAATCCGTCCGTACGCCGCTCAGTGGATAGAAACAGCAGTTTTTGTACAAAAACCTCTGAGATGATTGAACTTGATATGGATTCTCATGTTTTTTTGGGGTGCTGAGTCGATTGAAACCATTCCCGAGTCGCTAACTATAACTGCTAATCGGATAGCAACGTTTCGCACTTATTTTCTTCTTGATAAACTAATGTACTGTATGTATGTACTATGAAATTCATCTTTTTTTTTTTTTCATCATCTTTTCATCTTTTTTTTTGTTGTTACATGTAAACATTTGTTCAGATTTTTTCAATAATTTCCCCCGATTTGGCCTTCAATTGACCTTGAACCTGACCAGATGGAGGTCAACCGACCTCAGATTCAGCGACCCCAAAAATAAACATTACAAACATTAAGACATAATGCTTGCAAACATTTTTCTTGGTTTATAATATTCGTATTTGTAGAAATTATTTGTAATTAATTCATCGTCTCTATTTATAAGCGTTTTATCTATCATTTCGTGAATTAGACAGGACAATTTGCCGCTCAATTTTAATATGACCTTTGTTTGCCTCAGCAAGGTCATCTGAAGGTCAACCACCTTGGGGGAATCTTAGATAAATATGTACACATTTTTTCGACATTTCCTCCAATTTGACTTTCAAAATGACCTAAAACCTCACCCGATGGAGGGCAACTCTATTTGCTAGAGCATTTCCTTAGTGACTGACTATGAACAGCTCAAGTAGCCGGGTCTCCTCACATCGTCACTTGAGCATTTCCTTTCAACTTAGTGAGGGACTATGAATTCCGCCCTAAGACATATGTGTTGCATACCTACTGCTAGCATACACTTTTCTTCTTTTTTTTGTAAACCTGTGTTATCCAATGAATTATAAGTGAATTCAATGCGTTATTTAGAACTTTCAGCCCAGTTATCTTTTTAGATCTGATTATTGTCAAATTTTTGACATTATTGTCAAATTTTTGAGTTCAGTTGAGTAATAATTATTCATTATTATTCATTAATATTAATTATTATTCTTTCTTTTGCAGGGAATGAAAACTTCCCCCCGAATTCTACCTTTGTATTGTTTATTTAAAATACAGTGCTCCAGTTCCTTTTCGAATTTTTTTTTCTTGTCTATGATCGACGGACTTCAAATGAAAATAGTTCGTATGCGGGTTGACTGCTTTCAGGGGCTCTTCATCGAAAATATGTTATACAGTTTATTTTTTATGGCGATGGGAGCGATGGATTTTTGGTAAAAAAAATCTTCGAAAATTCGCTAAAAAAGGGTGCTTTATGAATCAATTGAAAAACAAAGTGTATTCGAAAAGAAAAATCCAGAGATAGGAACACTTTTACAAAATTAAGAGACCAATTCAATAAAACTGTACAAGATATAAATTCAAATTGAATAAATCTGCAAAACAGGCAATTTTTCCCCAAAAGTGCAAATTTTATGTACCTAACGGTCATTTTTGTAGTCGCGTACCGGCCAAACTACTGTTCCTATAAAATGGTCATGAGAGAATAATTTGAAGACAATTTAAGACCAGAATGGTCTCTTTGGGCTACAGCTCCAAAACTATTCGTCCGATCCAAAACTTCTTTTAGGAAAAAAATTACCTGTTTTGCAGAGCTCTATTTTATAATATAGGTATGTAATACTTGAAATGACTCACCCCATTGATAATTTATTCTTGATAGATTTAGTCCAATTTATTTAACTACTTACCCATGTTTCCTCGTTTTTCAAAAAATAAATTCAGCCCTATTTGTACCCAGGTGCCTAAGTAAACCTCATGTGAATAAATTTATCTTTCTTACTTTAAACATGGGCCACAGGATATTATACCAAAATTTAGTATAATACATTATATAATGTTTTATTTAATAAAACAAAGGTTTCTTTTTAACTGTTTTTTATATGGCTGAACGATTATTTAAAACAAAAAATAATAAATGGGTACTTTTTTCACTTGGTACTGGATTATAACTTTAATCACTAAACTTTTAAACTTTAAATGTCTCCACTCCTTACATGGATGAGGAACTATACCCAGAATCTGTACTGATTGCATCTTCATCATTCTGTAAGTACATAATGTTCTTGTACAAATGGAAGGGACGGCGGTGAGGAAGGGGGATACGGTGATCCGAAGATACTGCAACCTGTTCGCCTTCTCTTCCTGGGTCTTGGATCACGACCCGAGTACGAGTACCAGTCCTCACCCCCACTACCTACTACAATCCTCCGTGTTGTTAATTTATACCTAGCGGGTCAACTTCTGATGATGGCGATAAATCAATGAAGTCCTCAGACGAGACTGATGAGCTTGTTGAGGATGAAGGCTCTTCATCTATAAATGTCTGGAATAAACCATATTATTAATATTGATAGGGATTAATTAACATGCTTCAAGTTTAAACTAAATAATAGGTACTTACCGTTGATGTTACTTCTGGGTCATGAAGAAGGGTTCGGCATGATGCCTCAGCAGAAAGCATGATTGGAATTCTGCCTTTCGAGTTCAAGCAATTCTTATTTATTTGCCTCTTTCCTGACGATGGACGAGTGCAAACTAGAATTATTGATAATCTCAAGAAATTCGAAAATGACAAAAGCAAAACAACTCGGGAAAACATTGTTAACAAAGGAAAAGGTTATGATTCCGTTGTGAACCATGCAGCAGATTTCAGAGATGAGTATCCATGGTAGTGATGTAGTATCCATGCAGCTGCTCATGCTTGAAGTGGCAGCACATGATGAGATGATGGAAATGTGTAATGATCTTTCCTCGTATGATAAACAAAATAGTTACCTAGGTGTGTCTGTAAGTGAAGACTTCAGGGGAAAAACGGGCTAACTCAATTTTTCCTAAACGTTCAGGAGATTCAATTTTCCCTCCTTAATTGCCTGTAGGTATTCTTCACTTTTTTTAAGAAAGCCAATTTTTAAGAGATTAAAAATACTTAGTAATAAATTCATTGTCCACTGTAGAACGAGATAAATTAATCGATTTTTATAAAGTTTGAAATGAGGTGGCCATAATATTATGGCATTGAACATCCAAAGGTCCAGCTGAGCAGAGGAAAAACGAGGTATTTATGTGCTATGCGGGTCTGAACAAAGGTATCTTACACCCTATTACTGAAACTTGATTCAAGAATCAAAACGACATCAAATCATCATAGAAACTCACCATCATCCACAAAACATCTTTTGAGTACGGCTGAAAGAAGCTAAAACAACAACAAGGCAACTAATTATTTCCATTTTATTAAATTTTAATTCGGTGTGTGAAAAAGTACTCATATGACTCGATACTCTTCAGTATCGAATATTTTTATTCGATATCTGAGTAGTATCGAATATTTGTTTCGATACTAGTATCGAGTAATGGTATCGAATATTTTGTGGTATCGCCAGTCACTGGAGTGAATCGAGAGGCAGCTGGTCGAGTCAATTTTTAAACTGGCTCAGCTGATTCAAACAACACAATGTTTTCAAATATCTGGTTAATAAATAATATTTAATAATAATAATTAATATTGAAGCATACAAATTATTAATAACCAACAAAATAATTTGTTAATAAATAAAAATTATTAATATTTAATATTAATAATTTACACTACTTGATAAAAAGTAATAATAATTACTGAATGATAATTCATAATAATAATAATAATTATTATTATTAATTAATTGATTCGATAGATTCAGTAATGTAGACAGAAGATAATAAACCGTTGTCAAGAATTTGCAGTTTTTTGTTCTGAGGTACCTACTTTTCGTGCTGCGGAAAGGAGGTAATTTAGAATGTTTGTTGGTAGGTACTTGTTTTATATACAAATTATTACCGACGTAGGTAGGTGGAATTAAAACCCCAGAATTATATCGGTACATTTTATTTTTAATTAATTTCATCAACCGGTGTGTGAAGAATTATAAGCTGTAATAAACGCAGAAGATCCGCAAACAATAATGACACACAACAAACTTAGATATTTTAATAAATACCCGAACCATAAACCTAACTGATGAATAGACTTGCTTATACGCAAGGTAATGGTACCTAAGGCGGATAGTGCTCCAGTAGCGGATATTGGCTCAAATAACGGAATAAAATAAGAATTTGGTGTCACTCAGTTGATCAATGTTGTTTCCACCATCAGCAGGAGTACCTACTCCAGCAGTTATAACAAGCGCCTTGAGAACATATTTGTTCAAAGACGACGCCATCTCACGCTGTTCACCGACGCGGTTCACCAACGCCATTTGCGAAGGAGTGCAGCTGCCGAATTCAGGTAATGATACCCTATTTTTCGAATATTTCTTTATATTTTTTTTACCATTTCCTCGAGAAACATCAATTAATTAATTATCAATGCAAAGTGGTTTAGAGAATAGCAGTCGTTTGCCAAAAAACTAGGGGTCTAGTCAATTAGGAAACAATATTAAATATTGTTAATAATATAAATTTTATCCCTCTGACTTGAATTTCTTCTTTATCGACTGTGAATATAGTTTTCATCCTGTTCAAAATTTGAGGGTTTACGTTTCAAGACACGTATGGATGTTCCGAAATTATCGATATCAATGAATTTCGATATTACCGTGATGTCTAAAGATTACAGTGAATATCGGCTTTCGGTATTGTACTTGATCCCGATAATCACGATGTTTCTGATATTCTTATGACCTCCTCTATCTTGTTAGGCCCCGAATACATTAGATTTCCTATTGAAAATATTCTTTGTTTTATTGTAATTTTTCAGTCAAATGGTAATTATTTAGGTATCTATCTGTATTCCAATATATTTTATCTTCGAATGGTAATGCTTGTGTTTTAATTTAGGAACTGCAGTTAAAAACAAATTAACAAGAACCATACTGCACAAAATTTGTGATTATTTCTGTTTTGGTACTGAAAATCCATTTGGTGACTGTTTTTGGTAGGTAGCTTACAATAGCGATCTAAAAAATAAGCTGACACTCAAGTTTTTTTTTCAATGAACTAACCTCAAAAGTGTATTTTTCAACCAAATTTTAAAGTAAAATTTGATATAAATTAAAAATGATAGAAATTATTTGCAATATAAAGACGATATTATCATTCTTAGATTTTGGTAATATTGTTCAGCCCTTGGCTTCGCTTACCTCTATTGCCTCCACTTACGCTCACCTCTATTGCCTCCACTTACGCTCGTCATATGTTTCCCATTCTTGTTCAGATGTTCCTTTTTTCTATATTATATTATAATCTTTCTGTTCTCTCTTTTTTACCGTGTACAAACTTATTCATCTCTTCTAATATTACATTACTTCATTTCTTCTAACCTTTTCTTTTTTTGTAAGTTATTCATTACGATTAGAAACAAACAAATATAATCAAGTGCATGTGGCGATAATATCGCTGTATCGATATCGACGTTGAATATCGTTATCGATATCAAATATCGGAAGATCCTCGATATCGAAACAACCCTAAAAATCGAAATAAAAAGAAAACAAAATCCGTCCGATTCAAACAACACTTGGTTTTGTCCCATCGAGTTCCGCGTTGTGAGCAGTGTTGCCAGATGTAGGGATTTTTCCCTACACGTAGGGAATTTTGGGGGTGCATTGAGCGTAGGGAATCCCTATGCTGAACGTAGGGATTTTCGGTCAAGCTAGGTTACGTGATTCAAACACTGGCAAAATTCCCCACCCCATCACACCAAATATGATGAAGTTGCTAGCGTCACAGAGCTTATACGCTTCTAATAAAAGCGAGCAATCCCTCGATAGTGACGAAGACGATTTGATTGGTTTTTGATGGTCTCTTTGATGAATAGTTTTGATTTATTTTTGATATCCTCTTGAGATTAACCTAAGATTTTACTGCTCTTCTTTCTATTTTCAATCCCAAATTTTTCTGTTACATACTTGTTTTACTATTACTGTTTTACCATTTTAATTATATTTTCTCCTCGTAGTCATTCCTGGTCGTCTACATTAAGATTTTTTAAAATAGGTATTCCAAGGCTAATGTAACCAATGCTACCATTCTTGAGCCTTAGTAATAAGCCTTGTTATATTTATCTCCGTGATATTTCTCAAGTACCTAACAATTCTTGTCCTGAAAAAAAAATGACTGGACCTAATCTAACTATTATTGAGACAGCAATAAAAATTACATTGTGCAACTCAGTGGTTCAATGGTTATTTCAATCCTCAAACCAAACCAGCAGCAGTGAATGCAGTGATGACTAGGAGGGAAGTGATCTTCTTTTGTTCTTTTACATTTTCAGCAATTTTACGCGTAGGGAATTTTTTAACACGGTAGGGAATTTGTAGGGAAAAGTAGGGATTTTGGAAACGGTCCGTAGGGAATTTCGAGGCAAGTTGTCTGGCAACACTGGTTGTGAGATAGTTTCGTGTGTACGGATTATAATCTATTGGTATAGTGAGTTGAATTTTTCCGTAATTTTTCCTACTTTCTTTTACTATCCTATCCATTTTCTTCTGAGCAATTTATTTATTTTTATTTTGTACCGTTGGGCATCTCTTTGTTTGTCCGAAGTGTCGGTAGGTTATTTTGTTCCAAGTGTCTCTTGTTTCGGATTGTTGTGTTTCGTGCGTTCTATTCATTCCCGCCGATTTTCTTTCAATTACTAGATGAAATTGTTCTCTTATTTTACTTTGACTTTTGTACAGTTTGGCATCTCTTGGTGTTCTCAAGGGAATAAGTCCATTCAGTCCTTGCCGTCTTCTCTTTTCCAAATACGCGAAAGTGCTTATTTGCCTTATGTTGAAGTTTTTCTCATTGTCTATACTTCAACACTTCTTGTTCAATCAAACTTCTGTAGGTTTTATCTATTTTGTTAATAGGGTTTTTGGTTCATTTGTTTTTATTTTGTGTGGTTTGTGGAGGTTCGGCCCAACTACGAACTTCGCTTGCGACCTTCGTTGTGTGTTTCCGACCTTCGGCCATTGTTTCTACCGTAATTTCTTCAGTTCCATCCAAAATTTCTTCGATAATGAACCATTGGAATCGACCAGAGAAAAATGTTTTAACGCCCCCTCAAAATTTGTTGGTTTACGTTTCAAGATACGTAGATTCAGAAAATCGAATAAAAAAACTCTGCAAATTCTTGACACAACGGTTCATTATCTTCTTTGTACAGATCACCCTTCTGTCTAGATCACTAGGTCTAAATGTCTAGATCCTAAATGTTAGATTAATTATTATTATCAATTATCACTAATTATTAATAATTTTATCAAGTACCTACTTACCTTGAAAATTATTATAATTTATTGTTAGGTATTAATATTTTGTATTTATTATCAATAATAATTATGATTAATTCATACGATACGGCGGACGGCGGGTATTTGAGTTTGCGATTGCTCTTCTTGAAGGTCTATTCTAATTGAAACACCCTGAGTCGATATGAAGTCTACTGTTTTCGAGTTTTACGACGTACCTATTTTGTATAACCGAACTATCCGGAATTTCGGGGTGAAAGTTGGTAATTTGTCATTAGTAAGATCTAACTGGAAATTTTGCTTTTTCCCTATTGAGAAAACCAATCACTTTTTACTACCATGTATATGACGTAAATGTTCCGCTATTAATTGAGTGGATACTAAATAAGTAATTGATTGAAAGTTGATGATTCTATTTCAGAATGGCAAGGAGACAAGGAACTCGATCTCAGAACCCGTCGAGGAAGGTGCAGTTCATCGCACCATCAGAATCTCAGGAGGCGGCATCTGTTCCAAAAAGGAAACGTGGCCGACCGAAAAAAGGGTATGTACTGTGGCGCCACCACCGTGAACACAGAGAGATGACGAGAGATCCTCTAGTTCGTAGGATGGAACATTCCATGTGAAGCACTAGTATCCACCTGTAGCTTGTTTTGGTGGCGTTCTGTTTTTATCTGTCCTTAAATTCTTATCAGTACTCTCTCGTTTGTTTTCCCATGCGGACTCTATTTTAACGCAATATCTTTTCGCTCGTATAATCTGTTTATTTCGAATTATATCGAACTCTTTGCACTAAATTGTGTGTGGTTAATTGGTCTCAGTAGCAATACAACCCAATTCCCACATTGGTGACCCCTAAAGTGCGTTGAACCTCTCCAACCTCAACATTGTAACCTCATCAGGATGGCTGAGAACGCAGAGAAATCACTCCCCGACCTGGATATCGAGCCCACAGTTGCTGAAATTGAGGTATCGAAAGTTTCTATTAAGATTCCTCCAATCTGGCGCCGGAATGTGAAAATTTGGCGCATGCAGGTCGATGCTCAGTTCTCCAACTCCCACATCACATTGGAGGTAACGAAATTCAATCATGTTCTTGCGTCATTAGATTCGGACGTCGCCGAACTTATTTCTGATTTCCTCTTCCAAGAGAGGTCTAAAACACCTTACACTGATCTCATGAACCGTCTTGAGAGAGAATTCGAAGAATCAGAGGGACGGAAAGTCACTAAATTATTAACTGAATTAGAGCTTGGGAATAAAAAACCAAGCCACCTACTCAGAGAAATGCGATCCCTTGCGGGTAACCAAGTCACTGACGATTTTTTACGGACTATTTTTCTCCAACGTTTACCTGTTCACATTCGATCCATTGTGGCATCCAGTACAGATACACTAGATACTGTTGCTACAATTGCGGACAAAATTTTAGATGTGGCAGCCCCCCAGTATTCTTGCAATGCTGTTAAGGCTAATCTACCTACAGATCAACCTACTTGTGACAGGTTATCACTCCTTGAGAAACAGTTAGCTCAGTTGACTACTGCTGTCCAACAACTTGGTAGCAACCATAACACACGCTCACGTTCTAGGAGTCGTATGCGGTCTCCACCTCCTAATCATGATTTCTGCTTTTATCATTATAATTTCCAAGAAAAGGCCAAAAAATGTGTGCAACCATGCAAATTTCTCTCTGGTTCTGCTTCTCCGTCGGGAAACGGACAAGCCCGTCACTAGAAGCGGCACAATGTGATATGGGCTACTCTACTTCTTGCCGTCTATTTGTCTCAGATCGGACCTCCACTACTCGTTTTCTTATTGATTCAGGTGCTGACCTCTCAGTCATTCCACCCTCTCGCCAAGGCCAACAAACATGTTCCAAACGCCTCCTGTATGCAGCTAATGGAACATGCATCCAAACCTATGGTGAACGTCTACTACAATTGGATCTGGGGTTAAGACGGGTTTTCTGTTGGCCCTTCACTATTGCTGATGTTCAGCAACCACTCATTGGCGCAGATTTTCTTAATTACTTTGGGTTGCTTGTAGATATTAAAAACAAGTGCCTGATAGACAGCAACACCAAATTAACTAGTAGTGGTATACTGCTTAACACTAAGTTGCCTTGCCCTAGTGTGTACCTAGTTAATCCTCATGACCGCTATTCAGATCTTCTATTTTATTACCTTTTATTATTTTATATACCTTCATGACATGAGAGAATACGATTGCAGTATGACCGCTATTCGGTTTTCTATTTTATTACCTTTTATTATTTTATATACCTTCATGACATGAGAGAATACGATTGCAGTACCGAGTAGGTTAGCGTACATTATATTTAAGATTTATGTTCAACAGGACCGGACCTGTACAGCCATCCACTGAACCGACTCCAGTAGTTCCAACCACCAGCATGGAGCTCGCAGGGCAGCCAACTGCTGATCATTCGCTTGACAGGTACCATTCACCGTTTAATTCTCGGATAATCCCTATAATAATCACCTGAAGATTTTACTACCATGTATATGACTTAAATGTTCCACTATTAATTGAGTGGATACTAAATAAGTAATTGATTGAAAGTTGATGATTCTATTTCAGAATGGCAAGGAGACAAGGAACTCGATCTCTGAACCCTTCGAGGAAGGTGCAGTTCATCGTACCATCAGAACCTAACCGACAAGATCCGAGGGAGTCAGAAGACTCGGAGATCGAAGACGTGCTTTTGATGGGGCCACAATGCTTTCGAGTTGAACACTCCGAATTGGTCCCCGTCAAAGGAAGAATGAATCCAGTCGTACTTCTAGATAAGAAATCCAAGCCAAGTCCTCAAAAAAGAAAACGTGGTCGACCGAAAAAAGGGTGCGTACTATTCGGTTTCTATTTCATTACCTTTTATTATTTTATATACCTTCATGACATGAGAGAGTACGATTGCAGTACCGAGTAGGTTAGCGTACATTATATTTAAGATTTATGTTCAACAGGACCGGTCCTGTACAGCCATCCACTGAACCGACTGCAGTAGTTCCAACCACCAGCATGGAGCTCGCAGAGCAGCCAACTACTGATCGTTCAATTGACAGGTACCATTCTCCCAAACGTTTACAAGGATCATTGAGAGGTTGTTCCGAACCCGTAAACAAAATGTTGTAGTTTTAGCATAACGCTAACTGGGCAAAGTGCAACGGGCGGCGTAAGGCTTTTTTTGGTTTCTTATTATTCGATTTTCTGAATCTCGTATCTTGAAACGTAAACCCTCAAATTTTGAGGGGGGTTAAAAAAATGTTTTCTTTGGTCGATTCCAATGGTTCACTATCGAAGATAAGAAACCAAAATGGTATGTAGGCGACTAGTTCAGGAGTCTAAATATTATGATCATTATGGTCATTCCCATTGAATTGAATTGCCAGCATTATTACCTGTCCAGATATTGGAGGAGACCAATGACGATGACCATCTGCAACTATCTGCACTCATAATACAATACAAGTATATTATACTAAGTATAATAAGTGTACTGTACACTTGATGGTTAATATCGATTTTTCTTGCTTCTGGAACTTTTGTAAACCTAATGTAAAAATTTACCAAAACAACCTCTTCTTTCTTCCCTCAGCACCTCAACGAGCACCTCCAAAATCCTCTCTCGACGCAACCCCGATCACGATATGCCCGAATGGATGGAGGAGTTAATTGCGGATACGAGACGTGAAGAGAACTGGAAAGTTCGTCAAGTGTTGAAAATCCGACATGATCTTCTAGAGTCAGAAGTTCAAAGTAGAATAGTCCTCGACATGATTCTGAACGCTTTGAATGACAGGTTCGCCATTTTTATTATAGAATATCACTTTTAAATAACATGTAATTAGCTTTTTCAAACGTTCGCTGTTTGGCAATTTTCTTTTTTTTTTTCGTTTCATTTGACTGCAAATCGAATATTATAGTCTGGAAATGACTAAAGGAACAGGAAGATGAAACAGTGGAAACTGTTTTTCAAGGAGTCGTTTTTCACAAAACAAGAATATAGTATAGGTACCTGTAAATAGTACGAAAATAATCATTAGGCAGTCGTTTTGATAATTTGATCAGATTTAACCCAATCTTGGAAACAGCGTCATGGTGATACTTCCTGATGCTCAAATGGTCCTCACTAGTTCCTGTTCAGGGTCCAATATTGTATGCCAAGTTTCTATTACTCATAGACACTAATAAATTATGTACCTACTAATGCACATAGCCATTTCTGTTTGTTGATTTTGGTTTATTATCTTCGATAATGAACCATTGGAATCGACCAGAGAAAAATCTTTTTAACGCCCCCTCAAAATTTGTTGGTTTACGTTTCAAGATACGTAGATTCAGAAAATCGAATTTAAAAAAACTCTGCAAATTCTTGACACAACGGTTCATTATCTTCTTTGTACAGATCACCCTTCTGTCTAGATCACTAGGTCTAAATGTCTAGATCCTAAATGTTAGATTAATTATTATTATCAATTATCACTAATTATTAACAATTTTATCAAGTACCTACTGAAAATTATTATAATTTATTGTTAGGTATTGATAATTCGTATTTATTATTAATAATAATTATTATTAATTATGATTAATTAATACGATATAATTCTGGGGTTTTTAATACTACGTCGGTAATAATTTTTCTATAAAAGAAGTACCTACCAACAAACATTCGAAATTACCTTCATTTCCGTAGCACGAAACGCACCTCAGAACAACAAACTCGACATCACTTAAGCCATATGATGTTCCAAAGAGCTTGTTAGTATGAAAATGGACCTGTATTTCAACAGTTTGATTCACGATCGGGTTGTGAGGCACAATCTTTGAGCCGTCATTGTGAGCGAACGGCTGGTCGTACAAAGCTGCGGATGGTCTTAAAAAATTCTACGGAATAAACTCTATCTAAATATGAAATAAAAAACATACCGTTTGATGGGAATTTTTCGAGATATGGAATTTTCAAAATTTCAAAATTCGTTTTGAACCCCTTCCCCTTGACCTAGGGTTATGAAAAGTTTCGTGGATCATTGTGGGGCTGGTCCAAACCCAGAAACCAAATTTCGTAATTTTAACTCAACGCTAACTGGGCAAAGTGCCGCGGACGGCGTACGGCGGACGGACGGATTTTTTTTTATTCGATTTTCTGAATCTACGTATCTTGAAACGTAAACCAACAAATTTTGAGGGGGGGTTAAAAATTTTTTTTCTTTGGGCGATTCCAATGGTTCATTATCGAAGATAATAAACCAAAATCCGTCCGTACGCCGCTCAGTGGATAGAAACAGCAGTTTTTGTACAAAAACCTCTGAGATGATTGAACTTGATATGGATTCTCATGTTTTTTTGGGGTGCTGAGTCGATTGAAACCATTCCCGAGTCGCTAACTATAACTGCTAATCGGATAGCAACGTTTCGCACTTATTTTCTTCTTGATAAACTAATGTACTGTATGTATGTACTAGGAAATTCATCTTTTTTTTTTCATCATCTTTTCATCTTTTTTTTGTTGTTACATGTAAACATTTGTTCAGATTTTTTCAATAATTTCCCCCGATTTGGCCTTCAATTGACCTTGAACCTGACCAGATGGAGGTCAACCGACCTCAGATTCAGCGACCCCAAAAATAAACATTACAAACATTAAGACATAATGCTTGCAAACATTTTTCTTGGTTTATAATATTCGTATTTGTAGAAATTATTTGTAATTAATTCATCGTCTCTATTTATAAGCGTTTTATCTATCATTTCGTGAATTAGACAGGACAATTTGCCGCTCAATTTGAATATGACCTTTGTTTGCCTCAGCAAGGTCATCTGAAGGTCAACCACCTTGGGGGAATCTTAGATAAATATGTACACATTTTTCCGACATTTCCTCCAATTTGACTTTCAAAATGACCTAAAACCTCACCCGATGGAGGGCAACTCTATTTGCTAGAGCATTTCCTTAGTGACTGACTATGAACAGCTCAAGTAGCCGGGTCTCCTCACATCGTCACTTGAGCATTTCCTTTCAACTTAGTGAGGGACTATGAATTCCGCCCTAAGACAATGTGTTGCATACCTACTGCTAGCATACACTTTTTTGTAAACCTGTGTTATCCAATGAATAATTCATTGGATAACACAGGTTTACAAAATTGTATTGTATTATAATCATTCACTTATAATAATTATTTATTATAAGTGAATTCAATGCTTTATTCAGAACATTTACGAAAGTTAAGTTTTTTTTTGCTAAAGTAAAGATTTTTCGTGACTTCCGGAAGTCAACGACTATGAATTAACTATGAATTAGCCCAGTAACTGACAATAATCAGATCTAAGAAAATAACTGTTATCTTCTTAGATCTGATTATTGTCCAGTTTTTCTCTGAGTTCAGTTGAATAATAATTATTCATTATTAATCTTTAATATTAATTATTATTCTTTCTTTTGCAGGGAATGAAAACTTGAAAATGAAAACTTTCCCTCGTGTTCGTTCTACCTTTGTATTGTTTATTTAAAATACAGTGCTCCAGTTCCTTTTCTAATTCTTTTTCTTGTCTATGATCGACGTACTTCAAATGAAAATAGTTCGTATTTCTAAGTGGGATTTCATGGAAGTAATGTAGTAGATATACGCAATTTCAGGCGAGATGTCTGCCCTCGCGCATCTTCAATCACAATCAACTGTCCTTCAAATGAGGTAGATAAATGTAAATAACTAAAATTCTCCTGAAGTTAGTGTAAAAAGTCCCTCAAATCACAATACATCACTAATCACAATACAACAATGTACGAGACAAGACCATTCTAAAGAGATTGATCCCTGACGTATCTCGAGCTACCTGGAGTCAATTCATGTAGTCGAATTAATTTAATTCAAAGAAGAAGAAGACGAAGAAAGAAGAAAAAACATGTTTATTATGAATAGTAAATAATTACAATTGTGTGAACTAATTACAAGTTGGTATGCAGGATTCATATAGGTATATACACACGCCATAAAAAAAAAAAAAAAAAACATGATACGGCATGGATTTTTTATCCGTCTGCCGGGGCAACCTGAGCCACAATTTTTGATTTTTTTAAATAATATATATAACTTAACTCGCGGGACTTTGGGAGAAGCTTTTTAAAAAACTTGTTAAACTTCCAAAGTCCTAAATTAAGAAATTTATTTTCCAAACAACCGTTACACAGAAAAATAGGATCGAACTGGACTGGACGAGCGTGAGAGAGAGACTGCCGGCCCTTGGCGGAGCTCGCGAGGCCGAGGGGAACTCTGCTTGCTTCAGCATTTAATATCCGTAAACTTGGCGATTTACGTTACCATATCTCCTCCCCCTTTAGATCTTTCCACTACCTGGAAGGTGGATGGAAAAATTCGGCGGGGTTGCTATGTGGCTAGTAGGGGTTGCAGTATCAGTTCGAACCTTTACACTTTTCATTTTATGGTTACAGTAGTAAATAAAGTAAGATATACAAACAATCCCTACAACATATAAAATTATAGTCCATACACTTGGGGTGAAATATTGCTTCAAGTCAATAGGAGTTATTCTTTGAACATGATTTAATTTAACAGTTTGAAAATTTAGGTCTTTCAGGTTAATTGTTACATCTGATATCTGATTGTCTTTGACTTTAAAATTTAGGTCTGTTAATAAATTTGGTTGGCCGACCGATTCGCTCTCAAGGTGTAAAGGAAGATTATGATAGAAAATTTCACTATCTCCTTCGGAAATCAGGAATATTCCTTTCAACTGTCGGGATTCGATTCCTTTGTTGCTTTTAATTTTTATTTCTTCGCCCTTTGGGAATATAGCTAGGTATTGAAGGGATTCGGGTATTGGTTCAATCCAATTATCGCTAAATTCGGCCGTTACGTATTTACAGTTACTGGTTGTTCCTGATATCAGAATTTCTTTCTCACAAATCGCCTCTTGATTAGAAATAAGATTTCTTTGACATTGGAAAATTTCGTCCAGTTGACAGTTAGACGTTAGTGGTACAGTTACATTATATCCCTTTTCTCTTAACAAATAGTTGACAGTTGGAAAAATTGCTACATAATTGTCATTTTGTCTAGTGGGCAAAGGCCTAAGAAAATATAATTCAAAATCCTTATTGTCTGCTAGAGGCAGCTTAAGAAAATACAGTATTTCATCATGTTGAATAGCACAAGCAACCTTAATACTAGTTTCTATGTCTAACATGTTGTCATATTTCACTTCAAAAAGGAATTTGTTGTGGTATCTCGTAGACAATTTTCCAAGTTCATTAAACAATTGATGAGAATTAATGATGCTAGGATGGAGCACTCCAGCTTTACAAAAAGTAATTGAGTTCTCGATATCTTGAAACACTCCAAGTATCAAATTAAATAACAGCAGTTGGTGATTTAAAATTTCCTTGATAGAGTCAACTGTGATTTTGACAGAGTTGGACTTCATAAAATTAGATATTTCTAACATTTTCTGCTTTATCTGGTTATTGTTGAAGTTGATATCTTGTATGGTCGAGTTAAATTGTACATTTTGAAATGTTGAGGTTTGATTGTGGAAACTCCACTCATCGGAGTGTTTCGTGGTTGGAAAGTTCCTTGTCGCTGAGGTTGAATATTTTGTCGAGACATTGGGTCGGCGTCTGGACGCTGAGGTTGATAAAAGGGGACGTTGGGACGTTGCACATTCCTTGGGTTATACCGAGGATTGTTATCTTGTCTCTGAGGCTGAGGCGGAATCGTGTTACTTCTTACGAAAGGTGGGTTGGGAGGGGTAATTTGTTTAACTTTGTGTCTGTAGTCGTACTGGAAATGGTTGGTTAAAAGATTTAATGCCTCGTCTAAATCAGCTGGATTCATTGCTCGTATTAGAGAGCCTATAGGGTCCTGTAAGTTTCTCAATAAACATCTTAAAGCTAAACATCTTGTATATTCTATTAAATACGGACGAGCTAATGATGACAATTTATTATTGATATAAGATATTTGAAGGTTCAATAGCTTTTGAATCCTTTCGGCGAATGAAAAGAGGTTTTCTGTTGGGCCCTGTTTTAATGTGCAAAGCTCAATGTTTAGTGTGTAGCAGTCCCTTTTGTCGGCATAGCCGCTCAAGAGGGCTTTTTTCAAGTCGTTCCAATCACTAATAACATGAGTGTTCAACAATTGTCGTGCCTGTCCTTTTACTTTCGATTTCAGGCAAGACAAAATATAATCGTTTTGAAAGTTCGTGGGATCACTTGCGATATAAAATTTATTTACTATTTTTTCGGCATTCTCAATGTAATCTGCTAACTGCCCTGGTTCTCCGTGGAATTCGGGCACCATATCGAAATAATGCGATCTTAGTTCCTGTGCCATGGTTGATGTCGTATTGGTGAAGAAATTTGAAGTTTGATAACTCACCAAAGCACCAGCATCAATTTTCGGGGGTTTCTTGAAGGTGGGAAGGTGTCCTCCGTACCTGGAGACTGCAATGGGTAAGCAGGCTTCCGACTCTTCTTTTTCCGAAGGCGACAGGGAGTCTCTCTGAAGTTCTTCCGGTGGGTCCAGCGTACTATACGAGGATTCCGAATTCACTTCACTCACTTTTCACGTATTTTGCGCGATGCAAACTTTCGAGATAGTCTCCGAACTTTGCGCGATGCAGCGTTGGAGACCTTGCTGTTCAGTCCGTACGAGTGGTCCAATTTCACGGTTTTGTCGGGAGTTCGGATCGTAGACCAGTGACGAATCGTAAATACGAACGATCAACACGTTGCTAATCACGATGATTGCTAATCACGATGATTGATCTTCACTAGTCCTACTGACTGCGCCACTTAACTCGCGGGACTTTGGGAGAAGCTTTTTAAAAAACTTGTTAAACTTCCAAAGTCCTAAATTAAGAAATTTATTTTCCAAACAACCGTTACACAGAAAAATAGGATCGAACTGGACTGGACGAGCGTGAGAGAGAGACTGCCGGCCCTTGGCGGAGCTCGCGAGGCCGAGGGGAACTCTGCTTGCTTCAGCATTTAATATCCGTAAACTTGGCGATTTACGTTACCATATCTTATATATATATAATAAAGACGATACAGCGTTTCTCTGTAAAACGAAAGAATTTATTTTTATAGTACGGAAATGTGATTTGAACATCATCATAGTAATAATTGTTTTATGAAAAAGGTTTACGAACCTGTAAAACGAAAGAAACAACAATTAAAGTCCTTATTCCCAGGTTCTTTCAACAAAATCACGGAACGTCGATAAGTAAAGTAAAATGAGTTTCTCTCATCCAAATCATCCAATAGAAGTTTCACATCTGGTTGTCAGTCGTCATATTTGGTTACTCAAGTAGAGCGGCGTCCGTATCGACGATACACAATTTAATGAGTGACGCAGTAGGTACTCATTACATCTCCCCCCTCAGAGAGAAACAATTTCAAACGATCATTGGCAGGTATTTGAAATTGTTCGTGCATCATCCATCACTGGAAAAATTTTCGTAATGTGGTAAAGGTTTGACTCTGCTTTCTTGCGTCCAGTGTCCACCTCATAGATAGAATTCGAAATCTTCTTCACGATTTTAAACGGTCCAATTTTCAATTCGTCCAACTTCTTCCTATTTAATCGGTTTCCATTTTCCACATATACTCTGTCACCAACTTTCAAGTTACATTCTTTTCTATGTAGATCAAATATGTCTTTGTTATAATTATGTGATTTAATAGTATTTTCAAGAGCATATTTTCTGTCTCTTGTTAAATCTCGTTTTTTACATGTTGTTTGTAATTCTGGTGGTAGAATGTTTACTGGATCGCCTTCCAAAAGGTATTTCGGAGCGAATTTCGTGACTGTGTGTTCCGTTTCATTATATTTCGCCACGCAATTCTGTGCAATAGTAGTCCAAGCACATTTCTTTTCACTCTCATTTATTTTACATCTTATCTTGTTCACTATAGTCTGATTTAGCCTTTCATTTAGTCCGTTTGAAAATGGTGTATCAACAGCCGTGAAAACTAGTCTTATGTTATCATCTTCCAGGAACTGTTTAAATTCTGTTGAGTTTATGCCTGGATATTGGTCTGTCAATATTATGTCCATCTTATAATCCTTTTTTACTTTTTGCACTAATTTTATAAAATCATTTGCGTTTTGATTCTTCGACGTGAGAATATAAGCATATCTGGTGAAATGATCCACTAAAAGATGTAAGTATTTTTTTGTTGATCGTGACCCTCCGAAGCCTCCAATGGTATCAATAGATGTAATTTCAAATGGGCGTTTAGCCGGGCCTAAATGTGACAGCAACCCATATTTTGGTTTTCTTCTCGACTTGTTTTTAAAGCAAATCTCGCATGAATCACAATATTGTTTTATGTTTTTTATAATATTCCTAGCTGTGTAGAATGGTGTTATTTTATTTATCATTTGGGTCCTCCCAATGTGGCAGTAACTGTCGTGGACATCTCTTATTAGGGTCTTGCTGAGATCTTCCGATATTAAAATTTTATTTCTTTTTCCTTTCTTTTGATAGTAAATTTCATTGTCCAGAATAAGTTTTTCATTTCTAAAGTCAAGGTTTTTTCTTTGGTCATTTTTTATATCCGTTAAATTTATTAAATTGACTACTCTCAAAACATCTTCAGTATTTTCGTGTGATTCCAATACTGGATTTCTGCTTAGACAGTCAGCTTCTTGATTTGATTTTCCTGGATTATATTCAATTGTGAAATCATATTGGGATAAATAATACATCAAATCCCCTAATTCCTCATCAGTTCTAGCCCTTATGTTCATGTTTTCCAACGGTTTATGATCTGTATAAACTTTGAATTTCTTTCCCATGAGCCAATGCTGCCAGTATTTTACAGCTTCTTTTATCGCCAGACATTCTAGGTACACTGCCTTCTTCTTCTTCTGAGATTCTGTTAATTTCTTCGAAAAATAAGCAACTGGTTTTCTATCTCCATTTTTATTTTCCTGTTTCAATACCGCTCCTACTCCCTTGATACTAGCGTCTGTGTAAATATATATAGGTAGATCAGGATCAAAGATTTGTAGAAGTGGTTCTGAACATAACATTTCCTTTATTTTGTCAAATGATTGCTGGCACTCTTCAGACCATATGAATTTAACATCCTTCCTTAATAAATTGTGTAGGGGTTCCAAGATAATTGCACTATGTGGGACAAATTTATGATGAAAATTTATTTTTCCAAGGAATTGGCGTATTTGTTTTTTTGTTTCTGGAACCGGAAAGTTCTTGACAGCGGTCAAATAGTCTTTCAGTGGTCTGATTGAATTATTTTCTATTATGTGGCCCAAATATTTGGCGTAGTTATTCGCAAAATTGCATTTCGAAAATTTTATTCTAAAGCCTTCTGCCTGAAGTGCTTCCAACAACCGTGATAGGTGTAGAATATGTTCTTCAAAAGTTGTTGAGAAAATTAATATGTCATCTATAAAATTTACTGAATTATCTGAGAGTTTGTATTTTCTTATAATGTTGCTCAAAATTCTCTGGAAAATGGCAGGAGACGTCTTCAGTCCAAAAGGGAGGCAAGTCCATTGATAATGTCCCTGTTGCGCTACGAATGCAGTTTTGTATCTATCTTGAATCCTCATAGGAATTGACCAAAATGCTGAATTTACATCTAACGTAGAAAAATATTTACAGTTTACAGTTTTCACCATTAAATCTTCAATCAAAGGGAAAGGTTGCGATTGAGGGACGACAATTTTATTCAAGTCTCTGAAATCTATACATAATCTCGTCTTTCCATCATCCTCTTTTTTATATGCGAGAGTGACAGGGGCAGCGAACGGGCTATAAGATTCTTCAATAAGATTCTTCTCCAATAGTTTGGATATTTGTTTTTCTATCTCTTTCCTGTCGTCCTCTGTGCATCTGTATGGACGTTTCGCACAGTACCTGTCCACCATCAAGTCAATGTGGGCTTCATATTGGTTTACAGTACCGACGTCATATTTATCCTTGGCGAATACAGATTTGTATTTGTCGATCAATTTATTAATTTCTGATTTTTGATGTAAATTCAGATGGTTTACTGTAGTTTCAAATCCGTCCGTGTTTATATGTTCATTGAAATTAATTTCACATTTGTCGATAGGCGGTTTCGAGGAAGGATTTTCTTTATTTTGTCGTTCTAGTGCATCCGGAATCATCAATTTATTGTTTTGTATGATTTGTAATTCCTCATTTTGCATCAATCTAAATTCTTTTATGCAATCTAAACCAATTAAAAAGTCGTGATTAAAATTTTCATTGTCCACTACAAATATATCCATACATTTCTCCATATTGTAGATTTTTATTTTCAGTGTCACTACACCTTTCGTTTTCTTCTCACCATTAATAGTCTTCAAGTTCAATAATTTTATAGCACCTGTATCATTTTGAGGTTTTATTTTTAGTAATTTTGCATTAATTAATGACACGTTTGATCCTGAATCATAAATTCCGAAAACTGATAAAGTATCATTTAACAGTAACTTGATTTTTATTAATGGTGGCACTATTAGTTTTTTGGATTATCCCTGTTCAAATCGATTTCCAATTCGGAGTTGTTAACAGTTTTCAAAATAGCTTTTCCGTTTTTTCCTTTGAACCAACAATTTTCCTCAGGATGGTAGCGTTTCCCCTTCTTTTCGTTGAAACAGATGCTGCATGGTTTTTTTTCTTCTATACGTTTTGATGTGGTGCCAGAAGGTGTATTGTATTTTTTTTCATATTTATTCTTTCCAACAAGATGTTCTAATCTCCCCAACTCACTGTAAAGATCTTCTGTTTCTTCTAAATCTCCTCTGTTTATTTTATCAGCCACAAAATTCGGTAAACCAAAAGCTATAAGGTCGATAAGGGTACCTGTGTCAATTGATTTCCTAACTTCCAGTAATAATTTTTCTTTTTTTAAAGCGTATTCAAGCAATGAACCTGCTTGATATTTAAATGCTAGAGCATATCTAATAGGTGACCATCCTTTATTTTCAAATGTCTCTCGAAAACATTGCTCCCATGCATTCCATTCCGATTCCACTGTTAGTTTTATAAGCATGCAGCTGTACCACTCTCCCGCAGAGTTTTCCAAAAAATGCTTCAAAATTTTAATTTTATTCAAGTCCTCTTCGATTTGAAACCGTTCACACTCCTTGTTAAAGTTCTCGATCCATTGGTTAGCGTTCGAGTTTCTTCCTGTAAACTTCTCTATCATGAAATCATTTGCAATTTTTCCTAAATTCCGAGTTTCTGGGTTTCGTTGTTTTTCCTCAAGCAATTTTTCTATCAGTTTCTCTAGCATTTGATTTGAGCCACTAGGCATGGGTCCCGCAGTTTCAAGTGTTTCTGTAACTTCCTCTAGGTAAACTTCATTGAATTGCAAATTTTCTTCTTCATCTAAATATGTTTTTGATAGTTCGTCCGTCAAAGTTATCCATATCCTCCTAGTCTGGTGTCGTTTAGTTAAAGATTTTTTTACCTTTGTATAATTCGGTGTTTCCTTAAGTTCGAGGTGTAGGTCTGCAGGTTGGAATTCGGGTGGCATTTCAAAAACATTCCCATCAGGTGTAGCTATCGAAGTTATGCATATCAAGTTTGATTTTCCATCCGCCGCTTGTTTCACCGTAAACTGGAACTTCAACTTCTCCATAATCCGTGAAATCGTCGCAGAAATTGTTGTTTTATAATAAAGACGATACAGCGTTTCTCTGTAAAACGAAAGAATTTATTTTTATAGTACGGAAATGTGATTTGAACATCATCATAGTAATAATTGTTTTATGAAAAAGGTTTACGAACCTGTAAAACGAAAGAAACAACAATTAAAGTCCTTATTCCCAGGTTCTTTCAACAAAATCACGGAACGTCGATAAGTAAAGTAAAATGAGTTTCTCTCATCCAAATCATCCAATAGAAGTTTCACATCTGGTTGTCAGTCGTCATATTTGGTTACTCAAGTAGAGCGGCGTCCGTATCGACGATACACAATTTAATGAGTGACGCAGTAGGTACTCATTACATATATGATTGAAAAATACACACACATAATAATATTATGTATGTGTCATTCCAGGCGATAACTCTTGATAGGATTGAGATAAAAAGTTAAAATTTGCACAAAAAAGTTCGTAGAGGGGCAGAATCGGACCACTCTAAGGGGGGGTTTTGGGGAGTTTTAGGGGGGGGGGATTCCTCATAAATGATCAACGTGACGTTCCGATACTCCTTTCGATCCGATATTTGGTATCAAACCAATATCGAAAGCAGGGTATCGATACTCCGATATTATCGAAAGGAAATATCGATATTGAAAGTATCATTAAAATTTTTGAAAGTTGTTTGTATTTTGATAGTGAATTTCTGTGTAATTTCCAGCGCTGAGTCCAAAAATGCAATCCATTTTTTCCTACCGTTTCAGGTCTCTCAAACGAGGGAAGTATATCCCATGAGAAACTATCTCGGGTTGACTTGAATTACATTTGCGTCGTGTTAAATCGAGTTGATTCTCGAATGTCGAGTTCAATTGAAAATGGAAATCACACGTCAAAACTCATACGGTGGATACAGCTTTCGTACAAGTACGCAACCACGAGAGACATTTTATGTCTTTGCGCCCCCTTTCCCCTTCCTATAAAACCCCGTATTGTACTTTTGTTTGTGGATTGCAAAAACACGTTTAAAAAAAAATATATATTTTTTTTATTCAAAAAAATTTCAAAATACAGCTGATCTGGGATTGGTCAGTTGTGTTCAGAAGTCCCTCAAGGGCCCACATACCAAATCTCAGAATCGTGAGATCATTGGGGAAAAAACTGGATTCTAGAGCCACTCAGCTAATCTGGGATTGGTCAGTTGTGTTCAGAAGTCCCTCAAGGGCCCACATACCAAATCTCAGAATCGTGGGATCATTAGGGAAAAAAACAGGATTCTAGAGCCACTCAGCTGATCTGGGATCGGTCAGTTGTGTTCAGAAGTCCCTCAAGGGCCCACATACCAAATCTCAGAATCGTGGGATCATAAGGGAAAAAAACAGGATTCTAGAGCCACTCAGCTGATCTGGGATCGGTCAGTTGTGTTCAGAAGTCCCTCAAGGGCCTACATACCAAATCTCAGAATCGTGGGATCATTAGGGAAAAAACTGGATTCTAGAGGCACTCAGCTGATCTGGGATCGGTCAGTTGTGTTCAGAAGTCCCTCAAGGGCCCACATACCAAATCTCAGAATCGTGGGATCATTAGGGAAAAAACTGGATTCTAGAGCCACTCAGCTTATCTGGGATCGGTCAGTTGTGTTCAGAAGTCCCTCAAGAGCCCACATACCAAATCTCAGAATCGTGGGATCATTAGGGAAAAAACTGGACTCTAGAGCCACTCAGCTGATCTGGGATCGGTCAGTTGTGTTCAGAAGTCCCTCAAGGGCCCACATACCAAATCTCAGAATCGTGGGATCATTAGGGAAAAAGCTGGATTCTAGAGCCACTCAGCTGATCTGGGATCGGTCAGTTGTGTGATATGGGAATTCTGGGTATTACGCTTCACGTACCTTTAGTACTGGATGATCGGGTGTAGTCAAAGATGACGAAAAGTAAAGGGGGGAAACTGGGTTTATTTATACAATTAGAATAATTGCAATACTCCAAATAGGGGGACGGGAGGGAACTTGTTCGATAGGTCGATCGTACGTAACTGCTTGCTCTCTCCAGTCTCTCTTAAGGAGAGGGGCCGCGGGGGGGGTAGGTACGGGGGGTAGTGGGCTTTAACTCATCAGGTCCTGTGAGTAACTCCCCCTGGACCCCCCGGAACTTTTCTCTTCTATACTTTGTATAGAACGAGGTATTTGCTATGCAAAACATGAATAATGTTTTTGCGTCCCGTTTTTTATTGACATTTTATGTCTTTACTATGGCACATAAATGAAAAATCGTTACGCGGAGTGCGTTACGAAAAGTGTGTTACGCGGAGTGCGTTACGCGAAGTGTGTTACGCGGAGTGCGTTACGTGAAGTGTGTTACGCGGAGTGCGTTACGCGAAGTGTGTTACGTGGAGTGCGTTACGCGAAGTGTGTTACGCGGAGTGCGTTACGCGAAGTGTGTTACGCGGAGATTCCCTAATGATCCTTGAGGGACTTCTGAACACAACTGACCAGATCAGCTGAGTGGCTCTAGAATCCAGTTTTTTCCCTAATGATCCCACGATTCTGAGATTTGGTATGTGGGCCCTTGAGGGACTTCTGAACACAACTGACCGATCCCAGATCAGCTGAGTGGCTACAGAATCCAGTTTTTAGCATTCCACAAACAAAAGTACAATACGGGGTTTTATAGGAAGGGGAAAGGGGGCGCAAAGACATAAAATGTCTCTCGTGGTTGCGTACTTGTACGAAAGCTGTATCCACCGTAGGAGTGGTTTACTCAGGGCTGTATCTCAGCTTCTTCTATATTTACAGCGGTTTTGGCAGTATATAATTTATGCATAAATTAAAGGCTTTCCGACGAATGGAGAACGATTTTTGTCCGTTGAAAACTAAAGAAGTTT